>JALPQI010017411.1:0-30074 GCA_025490895.1 Thaumatotibia leucotreta | reverse complement strand
AGTTAAAGAAAAATTGTATCCATAACCACTGAATGGTACATGGTCTTCCTGAGGTCATCAATTACTAAGTTAGAAAAAATATACCTGGTTACGGATTAAACATCCTCGTGTATGTAACATAAAATCAAACATTTTTAAGCATTAAGACTTGACACACCTATGCAGACACATTAGAGTAAATATATGTATTTTATGAAAGAATTATGGCTTACTAGGTTCTATAAAGTTAAAATAGCATATAATTATTCCCTCTAGATTCTCTATTTTCAATCGATTTCTTTTCACATCTAAAATCCATTTGTACGCCGAAAAAGTCCTTTCCACTTCTACGGATGTCAGTGGAGCAAATTTGTAAAGAGATACTTCATCAGGTGCGGTATTATTTTTCACCTATCAGAATTAAAAGAGCTCGTGATCCTGAGTCGAACAAGTCCAAACTTGTCCGAATTAAAAAAAAGTGTCTTGAACAACGGTTTGTGAAAACGCCCAAAGATTTCGTTAATTTCGTTTATGTTCGCAATTTGAGCTGCCTTTTTAAGTATACCTATCAGATCTATATTTTTTTTTTCAAACTAAACCCGGGAATTTAGGTCATATCCATATTAACTTTTCTACTTGGTATCCCCTGGTGTTGCACCGGGATATCCGACCACTGTTTATAACAATAACAAAGATCATGAATAGCATCTGCTATCCAAACAATAATCATGGTTATAGGTAAGTAGCTAATCTGCTTTTATCTATGAAGTGCTAATTGGACGTCTACTAGCAAAATAAATAACAGTTACTTATTGTTGTAAGCCATTTGACGTTCCATATATACATGTGAATAATATAATAACATATACACCATAAAAAGGAGCACTCGGAGCACTACCACATACAACTGGTAATTTACATACGGTTTAAAATACCCCAAATAATTGACACGGTAAGACCTAATTTTCGACATTTAGCTGTCAACTTTATTGCCATGACATTATGATTCCTAATATCGATTATTGTAACTGTGCCGTGTCGAGGATTGGTGCCTTTACGAAAATACTGCATAACATACAACAAATAACCTAAAGTGTATCTAAGCCGACCTCCAATTATTTATGATTACAAGAAACAATAAGCTTATCATGAACGTAGGTAGCTAGGTCAGACCCAACCTAAACCACATTCGGTTCGGATCCGGATAGCTTGTCAAGGACGCGTACTGGCCGGCACTTTCACTGCCACGCACTTGCGTCATAGATTAGGCCTTTATCCCACACATAACAATGGAGCATGTACAAATACTACCAAATTATATTTTATAAAAATACACACCTATTTAATTATATACATACGTAGGTTGTATCGATATGTTTGAATTACCTACTTTACCTAGGTACGAGAAGGTACATCACCGATAATGTTTTTTGTGATAATGAGTTATTTATTGTATACATATTTTTATATTTAACATTATTGGTACCTATGTATGAATTACAGTTAAAACTTGGGATCTGTGAAATAAACAAAAACGTATACCTTATAGTTTCCCTACGTCCGTCCGTATTTGCAATTACCTACGAGTCCCAGAAAGCTCAAAATTTGGAATGAGTGGGTAGATATAACGTGGTAAAAATTTAATTAGTAAAAAAATTGTGTTTATGAAATAAAAGTGATATTGTATTGTAACTGCTCGAACCCAGACAAAAGTTTGAATTAAAATTATTTCAATTGTTTTTTACAGTAACAATGTATTTGCAATAATGGCTATGACCCTATGCCTGAACACATTATGCGATTAGCTTTTGAAAATAGTTGCCTGTCAACGAGCGTTTAACGCGAGTGTGTGCCATTGTTTCAAACTGAATTATTCATAATTGTCAATTATTCATTTGAATGTAATTATAATTGTTACTACAAACAAATGTTAAATTGGTCAGGTAGCCAAATGTGGCGTATGATTATCAGCGGTGCTGTTTCTAAAGTAGGTACTTAATGTCGGTATTACTCGTATAGCTAAGACCACAGATGTCATATATACCATACGTAGATCAAGCAAACGTATCTACTTAGCGTGTCAAATGAACTCGGTGAAATCCACGGAGTTGTCCGTCTTTAATCGCAGCTTGCAGTTTTCGGGCGTCCAATTTTGTAAGTTGAAGTGAACAAAAACTTTAATAATGCCTCCTTAAGTAATATTAATTGCAACAACACAAAAATATGAATACTCAAGGGCCTGAGACATATTTAAAATCATAGGCAAGTAGCAACTTCAGTACAAAATCTGACACGCTCGGCCGCCATACAAATGAATGAACTTGTTTCTTCTATCCAAATCTATTTCTGTGGCTAAGACGACTGCTAAATAAATTTAAGCCTGCATCTGAGGTAGACTTCAGCTAGGCTTCTAAATCGTTAAGTAGGCGGCGGAATCGCCAGTCTTTAGTCGGACAGGAATCGATATAGGAGGCAGGTACCTATCTATATGGCTTCCTACACTTCGGATGCTGTAGAGACCGCTCGCTTACGAATGAATCTTTTCGTACAATCTGTTCTAAAAAGGCGATTGTTTGCCTTTATTATTTAATAAATCATTTTATCTATATCCGGCTATACATGGCTGGCTATATATAAAGGCTTATAGTTTTACGATATCAATATCTATGTGCTTTGTATAAACCTTCGAGTATGTATTTATATTGTAGTATTGTACTATCATACTACTACCATATAAATATACGCTACGAAAACGATTTTAATAAATGAAATGTCAATAAGTAATATCCCGTTCTTGTTTGTCCGGATTATAATCTACATTATGAACGACTTCCGATATGTAAATGTTCTATATAATGTGCAAGTGAATTTGATTCATGGCAATCGTTCACCATTATATGCAAATACTTAATAATATAGTACGTATATTCAGAATTTAATAAATTAGAATTATTAATGTATTTGGAAGCTTGACACTGGCATCACTACTCCAGTCAAGGTAAGGTAAAGTAAGCAAGTTAGGTAAGGTAACGTGCCAAAACTCAACACTTTTGTGTCATTGATACTTTAATAATAATATTAGGACACTGACGAGCAATAGTATCTTTACCTTATTATTATTGTAGATATGGGCTAGAAAAATGCTGCATCGACCGGTTGCGATCTATTACGGCAGCCCTATTTTATAATTCATTACTGATACGTATACCCGTTGAGTCTAGGAAGTTGCACATTCTTTGGCACCTTTACCTTTACCTTAGTCATAATATCTATATAAAATAAGATTGCATAAGGCGTTCCATAACTTCTTAAACGGTTCATATTAATGTTTTTATTGTTCCATTGATAGAATACTATAAATTCTTAGACGGCAAACAAATGACGGCCGTCTTAAAGATCTGAGATTATAATAATGTCAAAGACCGAACCGTGGCGAATGTGACATGGGCAAGAAATCTATGCCACGGTGGCCTTGCCGGCCGTGTGCTCGTGTTGCTTGTACACGGCACTGGTGACCTGATACTCAAGTTTACCTTAGTACCATGTAAGTTGGTAAAAGATATACACAAAATGTACTAAAAACCTGCTGTACTAACGTTCCAGAATGTTTTATAAGTATTTAGAGTAGATATGTTTCCATAAGAAAGAGATAAAGCTCAAAGGAAAAATTATCATATTATTTAATGTAATATTAATAGTTTATTTATTAATCATTTAGGCCAGCCGTGGTTGACTCAGTTCATACTAGTATCGGGAATTATTTATTGGTAGCTTGTTACATTACGTTTTTAAATTTTATTCCAGAAACTTTTTAATCAAGTTTTGAGATATTATTCGTATGGTGTATTAACTGGTACTTGTATTATCTTATCAAGTACATGTCTAAACTATAGCAAATTGATTCTGAAGCGTAGGTATAAATGATAGGCTTGAATTAAAGATACCAAAGTGCACATGGCTAGGCCAATTAGAGATGCGTTTTCAGTTTATAAATATAGTTATAACATTCCATTGCAGAATTTCGGCGATATCGAAAATGTATCCTTTATGCATGTGCAATCGGTCTGTAACTAATCGGTCTCTATGAGTAGTCTAGTAATCTAGTATATATTGTTATTCTATATATGCATTATTATTTAAGTAGATCAAATATCCAAGTGTTTGAAAGGTTAGGTGTGTTTTAAAAATGTCGTCCGAGTGACTTAAATACAGCTAGTTTGTTAGAGAACTCAAGTACCGCATCAAGACTTATCATCGCGTTTGATTAACCTGGTTTTGTTATCATTAAAATGATTATGAATCTGGAAAATTCGAAACTAACCAGACCTTATTTATGTGTCATATTACAAAGATTTAAAAATTTTGGCTTTACATAAATAATAAAATATTATGTTTATTTTATGCTAAACACTTACATATTTTTGGTTATTCGCTTCATGATTGGATAAGTTAGCTACAATTAGGTTTTGGTCTAGACAGTCTGGTTTCATAACTTCCGGCTCTGAAATAAGTACATAAATTAAAGAAAATAGCCTACTTATGTATTATCTCGAGATGAGAGAATGTTGTTATATTTAATTCCTAAGTAGGTATACAACACGTATACAATGTGGGCACAAGTCACGTTAAAATATTTGCCGCATGCAAACACAAATAATGACATTAGCAGCGCGTCAAAGTAAGCAGATTACATTACGCGCCGACGTCTTAAGCTGCCCGAGCCACTTCCCACGTATTTGCGACATTTGCATTCGCTGCCCAGAGGGAATACCAAAACGGTATAAATATTCTGGCCAAGACGGGCAAGACGGCAAGTTACGAGAGCAGCAAATGCAGAGCAAACGTAATAATGCCAAACACAGGAGCAAACTTGTTGTAATTTGCAATTGTCAGATATATTTGAATTTGTTTTGCTACCGACAACAGTAACGTGACAAACTTGACATTTATAAGAAACCTACCGCACAAAAGTTTTCTTGCTTACGCTTATGAGCTACTTATACTTAGGGTTGCCAGATATCGTTTTTAGATATACAGTATATGTCTTTTGTGGCATATCAGGAGATCAAAACAGTAGCAGAGACAAGGGCAGAGTAGCGAGAACTCCACCGACAAGAGCAAAGCTCTTAAATTAAAGGATAAAAAAGTACGTAAACACAAACAAATAGGTACCAAATCTTTTTTTAATCATTTTCAGCTTTGCTCAAAATAAAGTATTTTAACGTACCTTATGGGTCTCCTAAATCATAAAGTTACAGTGCCCAGTGTTTGTAAGTATCTGAAATATTAGGTTTTACTCGATACATAAAGAGCTGACCATCGCGCTCGCTCCAATATATGAGTGCGAGCGCGATAAAATTAGTTACGTATTGAGTAAAACCTAACGTAAATTTTACTTTCCAACTCATGATACGGCTACAGTTCATTGGGGCAACATACAGAGCAACATTTTATATTACAATAAGTAGGTAAGTTTGGTAACGTTTATGAGCTACGACAAACATTTATTTGGTTAAGAAATATGACCGTTTCTAAAATACTCGAGAAACGATTATCGCCAAACTCTGTCGCTCTTGCACTATTGAGGAATTTAGGGCTTAGTGAAGTAAGAGCACTGTTCGCGGTAGGCTCCGACGAACGCCGCCGCTTGGCATAAGGATAAAATAAATGTGCGATCCCAGGGGATGGTTTATATTTAGAAGGCGCTGCTTGCGATTGCGATGATAAAAACTAGCTTTCCAAATTGGCTAAAGATCAATTATGATAGCACTAAAGCCGCAAGTTTGATATTTTAATGCAATGTACCTGTAATCCGCATTGCTTCGCATAAGACTTCTGAGACTGTTTCCTATTGCATTTGTTTATACTACTACCTACCTAGATAAGCACTATTAGTTTCTCTAGGAACGGTACGGATTTTATAAACGGGTTTGGAAAGTTGCCGGGCATATTCCAGTCACGATCAGACCTAATCGAGCGCACTCCAAACTCGACCTAAGTAGTTCACTAATTTGGCTTACTTTAGGTTCGTGTACCTACGTTATTACTAAGCTATTAGAATCCTAAAGCTAAGACGAATAAAGGGTTAAGGTAGGAGTGTAATGCCCTTTGAATACTAAGCCGTATTTTATGGAATACCTGTGGAAATGTGCTTTCACGTATATCATGCATTTAGTTCTAATTATTATTGCGGGACACTTCTGGGTTAGATTGGCTCAGGACCGGGATAAATGGCTTACTCGAAGAGAGGCCTATGCTCGCAGTGGGCGATAGCTGGTTGAAATGATGAATTCTTATATTTGTTAGCTATTGGAACATATAGGGTCTGTATTTTAAATGCTACCAAGTTTAACAACTTCCATTCTATGTTGCGTGCTATGATTTAAAAAAATGTTTATAAAACGATTACGTAGAACAAAAGAGATAGTATTTATGTAATCCCGTTTGGTTAAACTTTGAACCAGATGTAATTATTTAATGCACCAAGCGTGTGATATAACGGCTCGAAACAAAAGTAAAAGCTCGCGGACGAATAGAACGGGAGCGGCCGTCGTGTGTTATCTAATTCCGGTCAATGTTTTCGACAAAGACTTGAAAAACGTTTTTAGAATGACGTACAAAAATGCTTGCCGTGTGGTGACGGAAGAATACATCTGTAACCACCCCAAAACTTCCCGTGGTGGGCATCGTGAAACTCGGCTAAGGGATTGAAATGCCATTGAATATTAGTTTACAAAAGATTGATGATGGCAGTAGCATCATCATGGACCAAGGAGACACTATTGCGATTACCAACCCGCTTCCCCAGCGTGGCAATTATTGGCATTTACCCGCGTTCTGCATTCTTACGCATAGTTAATAGGAGACGCCTACGGCTGTGGAAGTGTGGAGTGAGAGAAGCTGATGATGTGAATATGTGATGTGAAAAAAAAAGTTGACACAGTCTACCCTTTCCGATTGGCAGATTGTTTTGTCTTTGGAAATACCGCTTTGAATGATGAATATGCTATGCCTACGATGTAAAATGCAGTGCTTATAATAACATTAACATGAGTAGAATAAATTCTTGGGATATGACATAAAATATGCTTCAGTAACAATGCAATAACGAACGGAAGTCTATTCAGTTAAAAGCAAACGCAAGTCATTTGTTTAACTAGCTCTAATACGAGTACTTGTGTCAACACGTCATTATTATACGCGTTAGATGACTGCGCGCATGAATAAAAGATAAATATGCATTTATCATCTGGTTAGGCAAAGTTGACGCCTCAAGCTACCTGTTTAAAAATTTAATCTTACATCACACGATTATGTAACTAATTATATCAATTGGAAGAATTTAATATTGAGAATAGAACTTTGAAAACATATTATTTCATATTTTGGTACATGATTGAGGTAACTTTTTGTACCTGCATAATATGCGTTATTATCAGTATTTGTTTTTTTATTTACATATATTTTCCTCCGAATATGATCCAATTAGTAAAGCAGTAGGATTTGCTTTACTATAAATATATTACTTTAAATATATCTAGAAATTGTAAAGGGGTTGCTATTTAAATAGGTACCTACTATAGTTTTACGTCAGGTCTTTATCTTTACTCAATACCTCAAAAAACATTTTAATTGACGAATGTTAGATTGATAATTTATACAATACATAACAGTTGTTAGTTAGCCATTATTCTACAAACCACATGCGGTCAAACGGATTGATTTTGATCATCGATCAATACTTTCACCCTCGTTGTGCAGGCTATTTAATTGCATTGCTACAACTGAATAACTATGCTACAACGAGCCTTCCATTACGCTGATTATTGATCACGATCCATTGATGAATTAGTGCAGTTTTATCGTCAGAGAGACGCTTGTTGAATATATTATGTTACGTAATGTAAAGTGAATATGTGTACTAGTAGTAGTATGTGAACTAAATCGTGTTTAAGGCAGCGTCATCAAGAAAGCTTTCGTCATGCCCATTTATCTCTTTATTCATTCGTATATTAATTGATCGAGATAGGTATATAATATCGTGTTCTAGCAGCCAAAACTCTCAATAAAACTCAGTGCTCTTAGCAACCTCGTATATCAGTATGGAATCAGAACTGAAATACGAGCTTTATCTCAGGTAGGTATTGATAGTGAACCGATGATATACACTTACTATTTTTAGAGAGGTGAAATTAAAGTAACTGGAGATAAAATATAACAGCCTTAATAAAGTGTAGATTAACAGCTATTTGTAATGTAGTTACCAGTTATACTTTTACTTCCCACCCGAATGTTTGAGGCACATACCACGTACGACCTCTCGAACCCAATTCCGAGGTCAAAATTAACCTCCCATCAAAGAGCAAGGCCACAACGTGGGTCTTATTAATTATCTTTCTTAAGTAAATACCCTACTCATGTATTTAATTTATTCAGTCAACGTTATAATTTTTTTCTATCATGCAAGACAATGGTAATGGTATCATGCAAACATACGATAAATAGGTATTCCGCGCGCTAGTAGAAAACGAAAAAAAAAATTAACAAACCTGTAAACTTGCACTGTGTAATTGCAAAATGCAACTTTCGTAATCACGTACTTTCAGAACACAATCTTGCTCTAATCACAAACTTAAAACCTTAAACCTTGAGTTAACATTCAGTTTTAGTTAAAATTATTGATATTTTTTACACACGGCGCGTTAATCGCAGCGGTAGCCTGCGTTAGACGCAAGCGATCAACGCAATGGGTTTGTCGCTTGCGTCTAACGCAGTTCGTCTGCGTTAGGGTTGAAAATTCCGTAAAAATAAAACGCGTGCAACTAACGCTGCGATTAACGCAACAACGACGCGCTTAAGGACTTGCATGAGCAGAGACTCGTGCGCTTGCCGATAGCTTAAAAATAAAAAAGTTTCTCTGAATTGTTTACAAAAGGAGCTGTCGTTATAGACATTTTAATAGCACAATAACAATTTCGTAATAGACAGACACTGTCGCGTGATCTCATAATTCCTACGCTACGATATCCCACGTGCCAGAATGAATATTTGACATTATGACCAAAACACACGTAATAATAATGGTATTTGGATAAAATATACATATATCTTTACAATCGAGTGAATAATGTGTCTATTTTGAGTTCTTGTATTCACTGGGTTTGCATTCCACGTTCTGCCGGTGACTGAAACAATTGTTTACTAGGTTCTAGATAAAAAAAAAATGTTTTTTATAAATATATTGTTGAAAGTGGTAATATATTATGATAGTTTATAATATCTTGGTCGTCCGTGGCTTTTGGTTCCTCGTCAGGCGCGGATCCAGGACTTCGTTGAGGGGGGCACTGCCCTATGATATGATAATATTTTATACTATAAGTCCATTGTGAGGGGGGGGCAGGTCCCCCCATTGCCCCCCTGAATCCGCACTCCATTTATGAAGGATAGTAAAAATGTAAGGCACGGATATAAAATATTAAAAAAACAGGTTAAGGCCTAAAGTACAATATGTCATACAATTCTAGATAAGTGGCGGACTAATGTGCCTAGAAACCGCTAGTGATGTGAAACTAGATTGTAAGATTAGTGGTGAAACGCTATTGTGCGCCGTACGACGTTGCCACACCAAACGCACAATTTACTGCAGTGCTAGTGCGGAATGGCTAGCATAACATGGGCAGGTACTTAATACAGTCAAGGACGTATATCGTCAGTCGTAATATGAATTAATGTAACCACCAATTGACGATTTTTCAGGAGGGCCCAAAAACGAATTTGTCATTTATAAATTACCTATGTTCCATCATCATCATCATCAGCCTATGATAGTCCACTGCTGGACGTAGGCCTCTCCTATTAACTATGCGTATAGACGCATTAGTAGGTAAATGCCCATAATCGCCACGATGGGCAAGCGGATTGGCGATCGCAGTAATGTGTCCACTATGATGACGCTGCTGCCCATCATCAATCTTGTAGAATGGTCAGTGACACTTTAATCCCTTAGTCGACTCTTACGACACCCGCAGGGAGGAGTTGGGGTGGTGACAAATGTATTCTTACTGCCGTCACCACACGGCATGTTGCACCTATGTTGTATCTTTTTAATTAATTATCCTATTGAAATGATGTTTATCTTGCTTGTTTTATTTCTGAGAGGTCTATTTGACACACTAGTTACTAACTGACCACAGTTGTAGTTCAGGAAATGGCTGGTGCTTACGTTAAATAGTTATAAAAAAATTTGGATATACGTTAATAATTTAATGAAAATCATCAAAAGTGGATTTCGTAATTTAGTGTAACTCACAAATTCAAACCGTTTTGCTTATGAGCCATACAATACAGATGGCGCTTACATCGTAGACATTTGTAAAAATATGGTGAGTACATTTTAGGAAGGACATATTTTGTACTTACAAATTCGTACTTACGTTAAAATATTGTCTATGATTTTTTTAAACCTTTACATACGTTAAATAACGTAGAAACCTAATAAATAGGCAAAGTTTTTGCTAACATATTCGATTTTTTTTCTGATTATCAATATTTTATGTACCTACACCGTTCGACAGAGCAGGAAATTTGCAGTCAAACGGTATACTTGAATCAATTTTGTCATTTTGGTGGTTACATTAATTTATGTTACAACCAAAGATATATGTAGGTATACCTTTACCCCCTTATTCTTAACGTCTCCTATCTTAACAAGCTGATAGGAACAAACGATAGACGTTTATGGGGGGACGGGGTTTATTCGTCTCATGTATTAATTGTAAGGTGTAAATGTGTCTAAATACTCTAAATATAACAACTAAATTATACATCTGACAAATAATATTATTCCGATATGGAAAATTGAAAATACTAGTAATAAAATAAAATGCTCGAGTAAAAGGCCTGTATCGTGGGGGCCACATCAGACAGAATTTCTAAAAATAATGCGAAGCGCAAGTGAACAGTTTCATTATGTATGACAATCATTAAGGTTGCTTAAGCTACGGCAACTGCTTACCATCATGTGAGCTGCATTCTTGTTTGCCACCACTACAGAAGATACAAAAATATTTTACTGGTATGAATACTTGAAACGAAAAAAAAAATGGAATCCTTATAATAATTTAAATATCATGTAATGTGTGTTTTGTACAAAAAAAGTTGAGAGATTACTACTTTAACATAATCTTTCGACTAGGTACTTGGTAGTGGTCCAGATAAGAACTTATTACTAACAAAATAATGAAATAGATAACGAAACCTGTCTGTGTTCCCTTTTGTTATGGATATAATAATAATAGTATCTAATGCCCCTTTCTTAAATAGTAGGTATAACAATTGATCTATAAATCAGTGTCTAAATCTGTATTAGTTACGGGGTTACGCTGAGAAAATGTCAAAGATTTTTATTGTTGTTTTAAGTATTATGCGTAACTGTACTATATGTCGAAGTTAAGCTTCCTGCTGGTGTAGAGTTTATTAAGGTAATGTCGGCTCGCTTTGCGTGGTTGAGGCGATTAGTGGTCGTGGGTATGATTGCCGACGATGGCCAAGAAAAAATACTCCAGGATATTTCAGAACAAGACTTTTATCGGCATATTACATAAACATATCCGTACCTATTGCATATTTATTAGGTACATAATATTAAAGATACTGAACAAAGACATTACAGTATAAAAAAACAGCTTTCTTACAGTTTAGTTGGTACATTAAATGTAGGTAGCCTACATGTAATTAAGAAAAATAAGTCCTCGTATTTTACCTACTGACCACTTGACTGACTATTGATCATCTTGTTCATCGCATGTTCAAGGAGTATTCCATATTAGTTGTAATATATTTTGTTCTCTATATGCATGGTCAACTTTAACGAACTAAACGCAATTCGAAACCGAAATTGCGAAATTAAATTTGACTAATAACCTATCGTAGATCTTGAAGAGTTGAGGCGTAATTATGTGAGAGCTCGGCAAATACGAGCGCGGTTTAAACGATTTAGGTATTACGCAATGAGAACATTGAAGGCATGCCTTTCTTAACATTCCTCGTACAGCGGAAATACTAGATGTGCTGTAGTAGTTTGTAACAGGAGCTTTACTCGTATCGCTTATCTGTTTCGTTTTTATACATTTAGAAAGGAACCACTGGTACTGATAACATCTACCGGATGCTTAACGCTTTTTAACAGTTTTTTACCGTATCAAGTGCCATTACATGTGACAAGACTTCTTATGTTTTGATTTCGATGAATAAATAAGTCAATACATTCGTTTTTGAATTGTGTTTACCGCCCAATTTTTAAAACCTATATTTAAATATGATAGTATCTACTTATTCGGGTTTATGTCACTATCAGACAACCGAAAATTTAAGAATATGTACCTATTTATTTTAGAAAATTTAGATGACCTGCCGAGCTTTTTGACAAAATTAAAATAAAACTTCTTCTCAGGCTAGCAGTGCGAGTCAAAGTAGATTTTATAATTGTAACATTGAAGATGTCAATTTCCAGATGTTACTAGGCGCCTACTTGAATAAATAATTATTCGAATTTCACTTTTTCAAGTCGTTTCTTTATTGATCCAGAAACGAATCCATGGTAGAGTGGTAAGTTAAATATCCAATAAACTTTCCAGCGGAACTAGATCTATGTGCCAAGAGATTGCCTAGAATTACACGGCTGGTAACATTACCATGTTCCGAATGATGTTTTAACCCGTTTGAGCGAAAGTTATCATGACTGCATAATCTTATAAAAGGTAATAAATGGTCTATTGCGCGTGATAGGGCAAATTTAAACCGATTACTTTTTAAGACTGCGTCACGTTTAATAATTAACCCGCTATAAAAAAAACGGCCAAGAGCATGTCGGGCCATGTTCAATGTAGGGTTCCTTAGTTATTAAAAAACGGCTGGGCCGATTATGTTCGAAATGGTTTTATTTTAAAGAGTTCTATAAGTTCAATATTTGTTTCTTCCATATTTTTTGTACCCACGGATCAAAAGTTAGATGGAGTGGGGACACATTTTTTTTTCGTTTTGAGAGGTTATCTCCGAAAATATTGACTTTAGAAAGAAACATTCTTTTGGGACCCTTATTATTTAAAAAAATATATTTTATTCTACCAATTTGTCGAGCTGATTAATATGTTTACCTGCATATGCAAATCTAATACTAACGGCCAATAAGCTATGCTGCGGACAGACAGACGGACATGGCGAAACTATAAGGGTTCCTGGTTTACTACGGAACCGTAATAAACGGGAGTAAAATGACAGCGTCTTACGGAATAATGCATGTAAACAACGAACGGTATGTAAGTAATTTAATTATAAATAAAAACTGTCTTTAGTTTTACTTTTATCAACGCTAAGTAGAGAAAGCTTTGAAAAGATAAGGGTGATTGAAAAAGTACGTCCGTACAAAACCTAGTTTACTCTAGAACCTTGTTAAAATGACAAGTAGTGAAAGATTTCTTACAATTCGATTTATAGCGTTAGGTACTTTGACATAGGTCTTGAATGGTCTAGGGTTACAATTGGTTGACGGTACCTGTCCAATTTATGAATAATTATATTTAAAATAAAAGACATAATGGTACAATCCCATATATAACAGTGAGATAAATCAACGAAACTTTTTCATACACACAGCCTGTTTTGTTATGAGACTGTGCAAAGCACGACTTGCAATCGCGTGCCATTTGATATCTATCAAGTATACAGAGCTTATGTACTTGATGTAGGAAGGTTAATTAGTCCTAAAGTTAGGCGTATGTTTAGTTAGAGCAGTTGGCACAGTAGACTTTACATTGAAATTCAAGTAAAATGATCGAGTTCTTGTACAGAGAAATTCTTCTACAGAGGCTGAAATTACCATCTCAAGCGCGATGTTTGGTATTGTCAAGTGTAAAAATAAGTATCGAAAGAATCCACTCATAAATATGTTACGACGTTCTTATTACACAGAATTCGAGTGCACTGGGACATGTTTTTGAACATTTTTGTGTACACCTTATTTTGTCTTTGATTGCACACTTTACTTTATGCAGAACACAAATCATAATAATTCATAAAATAACTTGATTTGTTCCATAAAACTCGTGGATAACTACTGTAAGTACCTACATCTAATTATGGTTTTAAAATAAACAATTATTGTTATATTACGGCATCTATTCTGCAATTTAGAGGCAGTTAAAATTCAATAAATAATAAGGAGCTAGGCGCCGGAGTCGGGCAGCTCGCTCGCTGAGGTTAAACGTTCACGAACACAATGCATCGTGATGTGAATTTGTAAATAATTAAGGCCAACTAGACGCAACAAATGAATATGCATTTTTATAACTTGATTAATGCCTGTCCTCGGAAGATGATGTATGTGACTATTAAGTATTTGGACAGTGTAATGTGGGGAATCTTGTTGCAATTGTATACTGCTAACATATTCGGGGTCTTCCAAATTAGTATAATTTAAAGTTTTTTAATAATGAAATCTAAAGATGTGATAAATATTTATACATTTCTGAATTTTTGTAACTATAGCTATGTGGAAATCTTTGCAATTGACCTAGGTACATAGTTGTTGTATTACCATGTATATTACTTACCTACATACAAAGCCTACTAACGTCCACTAATTTTGAAAACTGCTGAACATAGCCCCCCCCCCCCCCCCCCCAAACGTTGCCATAATGACCGGTCCTGCGAATGCGAAATGTAACTATAAATAGGTATCAATAATAAATGTTTTTTCTTCGAAATCGTTCATTGCCGTTTTTTCTTTTTTCATTTCAGGCATACCGCGAACCAAGAACGAAGTGTAGCTTCGCTCCCGTAGTTGGAGATTCGAACGTATTTAACTGTGACAGAGAGACAACACGTCAATAGTAGATCGCGGTAGGCGTTCGTTCTGTATTTAACCCCCTCATTGCTGTTGAACAAACAACAGCAATGAACGGTAGCGATTAAGGCCATGACATGTGTCATTGGGTTTTGTGAGATTCGCACTGAAAGGTAAAAACCTGTGTATTATGCAGCTAATCACTTTAAATTACTTTCAAGGCTAATGTTGACCATCATATAAATATGACGTTAGACATTATTATTACTCTCATAACGAATTAAAATTCACTAAGAGAACTAAAAGTAGTGATAATGTTAGTGAAATGAAACATAAAGTGTAATATTTAATTACTATTTTAGGAGAAAGTTACGTGTTACTTGAATGATATGGACAATTAAGAATTAAATTAAACACCTTAGTATTGTCTGGTCCATTTCATTGCTCGCTCATTAGAAAAAAAATGGAAAGTCTGGGAAGTACTTGGTTTTTAACATAAAATAAATATGATATGAAGGCAGATTAAGTAGGTAAGGTAAATTTATGGAATTTCTATTCTACCCGTAACAGTTAACAATTTTAGCGAACATACATTAAACAGATCAAAGATAAAAATGTTAACTATATTTCGCGTAAAACACCCTGTTTATGTAATTATTAAATGAAAACTCATTGAACAGATTCTATTAGCTCTTTTACGTACCACTTAACTGGAACTGGCCACTTCACGTCATAAATTAAATATTTGTTTGTCAATGTCATGTTATTTTCCGTTAGATTGTGTCGTTTGTTGACATGACAGACAGTGTTATTGTGACATGT
The DNA here is from genome assembly GCA_025490895.1 of Thaumatotibia leucotreta. Taxonomy (NCBI): domain Eukaryota; kingdom Metazoa; phylum Arthropoda; class Insecta; order Lepidoptera; family Tortricidae; genus Thaumatotibia; species Thaumatotibia leucotreta. Next base: position 14,431 of record JALPQI010017411.1, on the reverse strand, counting down.
GATAATGCACATGATGATTTTTTTTAGACGAAATTGTAATAAATTTTTTTGTTAGGAAAATGTATTCAAAAAAGTTACATGAAAAGATTTCTTAATTTATATTTAAAGTTAATTATTTTAATGTAAAGTATCATGTGTTAAAATATCTGCAACTAATAAATTAGGACCTTATATATAATTATACATAAGGTCAATATATATATATATATATATATATTGTATACAAGAAAAACATATATATAACAACTGTAATATGAACAAGTGAACATATTCACGCAAATAAATTATTTATACATATAGGTACTCTTCCTTTATAATAACTCAGTAAGACTACAAGTAGTACTCCTCCCTCCACCGTAATACGCAATCTACAAATGAAAATATTTTAACCTTTAGATACCTATGTGTATTGCTAAACATGCTTAAAATGGTTATAAGTCTTATTTTCAAATATTTTTTCGTCTTATTGAGTTTATTTCTTATAAATAAGTATTTTTGGTATCCCATTCACTTTGTTTGTGCTACAAATTAGGTGACCGCGTTATCGCTATCGTCGTCTCAATCTTGGACATCGTTATTGCGGCAGTCCGGCTAAAACAAATATTTGACAGCAAATCCACATGAGTTTGGATTATTCTTGGCTGATTTTAGTTTGCTATCAGCCGCAGAATATCATATCTACCCTTCATATATTTTGCAGCAGAACCTGTATGACTAAATACATAGATTATTGGTCAAAATATGCGAAGGCAAAAATCGTTTCCCTGCAACGTTGCATTCAAAATTAATCGATTTAGTCGTATTTTCGTTTCTTCATTTGAATAACCAGAACTGTTTCGTCTTTCAAATTACGTGCGACCATAAATCAAGTTGTTCAATGATTCTGTGAAACTACTAAATACAGTGTAGTGACGAAACCGAATAATCTGAAGTAAAAGCGTTTTAATTCGGTTTCACACGTCACAGAGTGTAAAACTTTGCCTTAATTTGGGACCTCATTTACAACTTTTAGTAGGTGTCATGAAATGGAGTCCTTAAAACCAGTCACAAAGTTTTAAAGACTGAAGTTCTTAAAACTTTCCTGAATATGGCGAATGAAAATGTGTGTGTCAAAAATCAAATTTTTATACAAGTTTATTTGCCGACTGTAGAGGCACTTTCTTTATTCGTAGTAATTTCATCTTGATTGAGTTCTTGATAAAGTTACGTAGTTTCGTTCCAAAATTCCTACGGCTAGCTGCCGACTCCATCATCAATCTCCTTAATATCTACTGCTTTGTCTTGTCATCCAACATGCAAATGTGTAGGTAACACGTAGTTTCAGGTAACCGGGCAATGAATAAAGGGTGAATATCTGAGCGTTCCAAGCGCCTAATTTTGTTGGCATAATTTTTGCCGAATTTTCAATGCGTTAAACAAACGTCGGTAAAGGTAAGACTAAATCGCTACCCCAATATGACAAGATTCTATGTTACATTTTCGGGGTAATGAAATCTGGACTAAGTAAGAAAGCTCAAATTTCAAGTTGATAAAAGTGTTGCAGAACTTTTTAGTATTGGGGCACCGAAATGCAAAATTGTTAAAGTGACGAATGGAATTATTAAAGGACGAGTAGACTTTCTAATAATCGATGTAGGTTTCAAATCAATTGCGAAATGTAGGTACAAGATTCGTCTTGTTTAGGTAGAAGTAGTTATATGCTGAATTGAACTTACCCATTATACATTTTTGGTTTTATATCCAAACCGGTTTAGGATTTACTTAAAACGGAGATTTCGAGACGGAAACGAATTAGCTAATAGGTTTATAAATAAGATTTGTCTAGAATGGTATGAAAATGTAAATTCACTACGGAAGGTTAAACATTATTTTGGCTACAGATTGTTCTATAGCCGGCATGCATCTATATGTATTATGAATATAAATATAGATGCATGCCGCCTGTATCATTTATATTGTAGGAAATTACAGTCATCTTTCTACATAAATCGATCGCTAGTTATTGGATTCTTGTTTACGAATAAACAGTATAAGCCATGGTCTCTTTTAAGTAGCAAGTAAACAAAATTTACCCCAGTAGGTGGGTAACATCTAATCAAAGTAGCCGTATGTTCACATAGTCAAGAATTAAACGGAAAAGGCAAAATAAATTATTGCATTTGAATAACATTTTAATAGCAGTTTATAAAAGACTACAAAAACCAAATTCCAACATCAATGTCACACGGCTGAATGCCATTCTGCAATAGAACAATGCTAAAGTGTTTTTTGTTGTCTCTGGAGTGGCCCCTTTCCCATGGATTTGCGATATTTTCACTAACGACGTTGTCATTGTCGACGCCTTTCACGTTTCATTGGACTGCTGTAAGCTTGACTCACTTTTAATAGGTTTAAAAACTGTCATGCACACAAATACGCTTTTAACTATACTATGAAAGGGTGCAATGCAATGACTCGCTGATGTAGCGGCAGCTTCATAAACGTTAAGGTGCGTTCAAACCAAAAGAGCATTCGCTATTCTAACCCCCCACTCTACGAAATTCGATCGTTACACAAAACGTCATTGGTTGATTTCGTAGAACGGGCGATAGAACAGCGAACGCTCTTTTGGTTTAAGCGCACATTTAGATTCCCTAAGGACTTTTAGAAATACTAATATAGTTATTTAACATGTTTTTGTTTACAAACGTTATGTTTTGTTCGCATTGTTTGAAAAAATTGTTTATAATCGGGGGAAACAAGAATATTGCATACAAAAAAATCTGTGCTTCAGCTAAAACACTGGGAAATGAATATTAACCTCCAGCGAAAGTAAAAAATCATGATGTAGATAAAATCTCCATTGTACCATGGTTAAAAATAAAAATTAACGTGATTTCTTGACTAGTGAACGACACGAATTGTTTCCCACGACAGTAAAAAAAAAATAGTCAACTTACTGTACTAATGTGTATCTCCGCATAGTATTAAAACCACCAAAATAGTTATATTATAATGGTTCACTGTATTTGCGACGGGTTATATGCGATAGTATGGCCAATCAGATTCCACACGATATGGAATCGTTATTGTAGTCAACGCCACAGGAAGGTAATACAATTTGCATATTGACCATGCATGCGAGCTTATGGCCAGCTATTAGAAGCCGAGTACGGCAACCCAAAAACATGTTTGTAATTTTATACCGTAAGTTAAATAACACAGACAAAAGGTGGTATATACTTAGACCACTTGTTTAATGAGGGCACACCTAAAGCAGGGTAATTTATTTCCCCCCGCCCCCCCCCTCCTTCGTCGTTTAAAAAACTAATCTATCAATGTGACTGACAAAAAACATCAATAATTATATATGTATAAATAAACATTAATTAGAATGATCACTTGGGCACCCCCGTTGGGCAGATTCAGCGCCCCCCTATTTTCTTCCTCGGCCTCTCTTGTCCTTCTTTATGCTCCCAGTGCCGGAGGCGGTAGGGACCTCCTTGGGAATCTATGGTCAGACATCAATACATTTCCTAAGACCTTTTTGGTTACACAGCCAGTCGCGTACAAAAAACCTTCTCCGAAAATGTGTTGACTAACTCGACTAACTCAATCAGCGGTAATGGGATCGCGCGGAAAATTCATTTACGGTTCACTGAGCTTAGCGCTAAGTAAGTTGCCGTGTAAGTAATTACTTGCTCGTAGTGTAAAATCAAAGTTCACCGGGACCATGGATACTGGCGACCCGCAACGTAATTTTCCACACTTTCCACAGCGCTTTCGAGACCGACTGAGTCGACTAATTGATAGCAATAATCGTGCAGAAAGTGATTCGACTCACTTGGTGCGTAATCAGCGTAATATTGTTTATTCCATTGCGTTGTAGAAAAAACAGGTTGTTCTATGAATAAAGCCATGGAAAACTTAATTGACAGATTAAGCACGTTGTTCCTATTTTTTATTTGTGTTACCTATAGTAATTTATTTAGAATTTAACATAGTTGAAAGCGTCGAATTAAGTATCGCACTAGTCTAACCCTATTTCGTAGAAATACTGAGTGGTACATGTAAACATAAAATCACACACCCAGTTAACTTTTACCTGATATGTGATATCTCATTCATTTAGCAGTTGCGTTCATGTACCTGAAATAATAAATAATTAATTAATTACCAATTGCAACACATAAGTACATAAGTAATAAAGGCATTGACACCATATTATGTAAGGCGGGTTAACATCTCTGAATACATAAGTCGTAGGGACGGAGTTATACTTAGGAATGAGAGGTGAATATCACTATCTCACAAAGCTTTTCATGCATATTTCTTTTCGATAAGTGCACGGAATGTGATAAGAGTGATGACTTGTGTGGTTCCAGGGTTTAAAAACCGCCAGGGTTACGTGAATGTACAAAATAAAGACATTACGTTTCACCGGTAATTTAGTTTTGACTTGAATTTTAAGATTTCGAACCTTATTAAGGTAAAAGTAACTGAAAATCTTATTCAATATTTGTTGCCGGATACATGTGTGTAGTTTTGTGAATTAACCATTCGTATTTGCCTTCGTAATGTAATTATAAATAGTGGGATTCAAATATTTGTATCGCATAGTGTTGTACCTAAGAGACCGACCGTGATATCGATAAATGTATTGATAGCCAACTCAGAAAATGAATCGATGTTTTTAATTTCCAACAGGTTGCCACAGGACACTGAACAAAGGCTATTATGGATTATGGGTCAAAAATATCAAAAAAGCAGACGACTGGTTCCCTAAAAAGTATTGAAAAATATGCTCCGCACCTTTTTAAGCTGTTGTTTCAGGCAAGGGTACGCGCATAAGTGATTACATTCTGACGTAGTACCCACCATATTTGGTAATCATCCAATGTCATGTCAACCAGAAAGTAAATTAAGTTTAGTTTAATAATGACACGCATGTGATTAATTACAAAGAAGCCATCATACGAAAATTGTTAGGTATGCTTTAAGGGATGATAAGTTCCATAAAACATGTTATAATGAGGGTTTTCTGAAATGCCGTTCACCAGGGCGGCAGCACTGAGGCGTCAGGTCCAGAAACTTATCTAAATTCTAAGATTTGTACGAGTTAATAAAATTATGTAAAAAAATAAAATGACCTTCTAGTTAGTTTTTCTTTGAGGCTAGATAATTGTTTCTTAGCGAGACGTTACCGCTAAGTGGCGCCAACTAAAGGCATACGTTTTAGACAGAACACTTCTTACGACATTTGACATTTTAATTAAAGATAAAATGTCATTAATTTTGTGATTTTATTTTTATCCTAAAATGTAGATTTAGAAATTATGACATATTAAGGATCGCAGAAGATCGTGATTCTGAGTAGGAAATAAGGTTTATTCCTACTGTATTCGCTACCTAATTTGGTAATAGTACATTACTATAGAGGACGGGAAACGAAGGGTTACAGGCCAAGTAGATATATCTGGCCGAAGGAACTAAAAAAATATATAACCTAACCTAACTTTTTTTTAATCTGTTTGAGGTATTCTTTTACCTGCTGGTATAGACATTAGTGCTAAGGTTTTTTTTTGTGTGGCTGAATGTGAAGACCTAGTTTCACAATTTGCCGTTTCAAAACAAAAGACAGTCTGTTTGCAGTCCTAGGTGTGAAATAAATACATGAAATCTCTTTAAATATCATCTTTACACATGACATCGGATAGATAGTATTTCCGGGTTTAATTTAAAGTATGTAACATGAACATTCCGTAGCAAGTTTGAGAAAAAATATTATTACTGCCGATAAAAGCATACGATGAAGACTGGACAACACTAATAGTAATGACATTTTATCTAGTCAGGTTGGTAGCATTGTTCAAGAAAATGGAGTCAATGATAGAATTCAAGACCAAGTAGAGCTACCTTATTTGTCTCTTTTCCTTATGGAATACATCTTGAGATGGTAAAGGATGACAATAGTTTGTTCAGGTATGTCTTAATACACGGAATCTTCCCTATATTTTATCTGTGATCCCGTCCCGATGACTAGCGTTAAAACTCGTAGGTAATTTCGGCTTAACTAAGACGTAGTAACCTCCTGCCGCCCAGAAATAGTTATTTGTTATACAAGGGTGCAAAGTTGTATTTTACCCGCGAGTATGAAATTGAAACACGAGCAAGCGAAAGGATTCTATAGTTGAACCACGAGCGAAGCGAGTGGTTCTAAAATAGAATCCTGAGCAGCGAGTGTTTTAACATACGAGAAGTAAAATACATTTGCACCCGTGTGTAACACAAAACTTTTCCCCTCACTATAGCGAGGAAACTCAAAAAAGGTAATTATTTGTTCACATTACAATCATCATCGGGTTAGTGATAATAATTTTCCAAATGCATCATGTATTTAATGCAAGATTTTGTCGCAGTAAACTTACCACGAAAAAGTAAACGCAGCACGATTTTAACACATTCCTGTAGTTGCACACCAACGCCAATGCATTATTAAATCATTCTCATTCATTATTTTTACAAAATTATAACAGAAAACCCTGAAAGTTGTTTAGTTTACTATTTTTATGCGTCTTCGAGACGGTAAAATAAAGATTATAACCTATAATATTCTTTGACAATGTTGACGTTGACATTTTCTGCGTTTTGTGATTGCATCTAGTCATCTTATCATCATTCACTAAAACAATTGTTACTTATGGAATTTTAGGATTTATATGTTAAAATCATCATATTATATAAAGGTTTGTATTTTACACTAAATTCTCAAACAAATTATTTAATTATCATTAATATGGAACAGGTGGCGCAGGACCGGTCATTGTGGCAATCTTTGGGGGAGGCCTATGTTCAGCAGTGGACGTCTTTCGGCTGATATGATGATGATGATGATGATGGAACAATTTCCATGAGCATTTTACGTTTTGTTATTCCAAAACCAAGATCATTACTTTGCCACACAAGTGAATAATATGCGTTTTTACACGTTCGTATTAAAGGATAAACGAGCACTTTACGAGCTAGTGAGGGGAAAATATTTGCCAGTGTTTGAATTAATTGTGTAGGAAATAGAATAGAATTTCTTTTATTTCAGGAGACCTTTTAATAGGCTTCTGGGCGGCAGGAGGTAACATTACAAAATATATATTACAATTTATAATGCAAGTAAACAAGTAGGTTAGACATAATAGTGGTTGCTAATACACAAGTCCAAGCATATTTTTCATTAATCCACTGAATCTATATTCTCTGAATTAGGGTGATTGATACTGGAATTAAACAAAACAGTGATATAAATACAATACATATCTGAAAAATAAGATGAAGAATAGTATTTTATGCAATAGTGGTATTATAAGGGGTCTAAAAATGCGAGCGGCGTGAGTTGCGATACGAGCCCGAAGGGCGAGTATCGCAATTGAAGACGTCGCGAGCATTTTTTTGAACCAATAATACAACGTTGCATACTATACTTTTTCTACGACTAAGTGGCATAGCATATACAGAACAAATAAAATATCATACATTACTGAACGCCACACATCTATTCCAGTTGTCGCCAATAAACACCTAGTATGTATATAAACAAACTAAAATAATAATTGTTAGGTCATACATGCACTCCCAAAAGGAGCAGGCAGAACATTAGAAATTAATAATAATAATGAAACAAATCACATTTTTTAGGCACTGCACATAGGCACAAACTATATGCGAATCGACTTAAATCAAACCTATAGGTACAGAACTGAGCATCCATTTCTGTCACTCTAATAATAATCTTGTTGAAGTGACAGGGACAAATGATCGAAACTCAACTTCGAAGTTCGCGATAGGACTTTCAACTGCTAGCGGAAAGCGGGAAGGTTTTTTTTTAATGCAGCTGTCATTGTCTATGGATAAGTTTGCTTTTAAAACCGCGCTTAGTTGCCAGAGGTAAAAATAAGTAATTTTGCATAATATGAAGTTTGTAATTGGTACAAAAATATATTATATCACATTAATAATTTAAAAAAACAAAACTTTTCTTTTAAAATTCTATTTTAACCTTATATTATTTTAATTTATAATTATTGTAATAAATAATCTGGTACTAATGTTGGTAGCAGTGTAAAAATTCGAAGATCGGAACAAATTCAATATGGCGTCTTTCATAGGTGTGATGTGATGTGGCAGTCTGTGGTAGCACGCAGTGCGTTTTTGAGTCTGTTCGGAAAGTGACGACCACTGGCAGCGAGAGACGCCCATATATCTCGCGTGCCTTCTCTTATCGAACAACGCTGCGACATTACGATACCGGCTGAGAGTGCGTTTTTGAGAAATAGACTATAGACTTTTGACAGATGTAATTATGCATATCTTTACAATAGTGTGCGTAGCTATGTAACTAGCAAAAAAAAGGTCAGGAGTAGAAAAAGTTTATTTATCCGTCTCTACGCGTAGGGCCTCTCTACGGTTAAGCTTTTCATAAATTTTATCAATAGTCATTGATATGCATTTAAATTAGTATCAAAAATTCTACCATTTTCCCTGACAGGAAAATATAATATATGTGAGCCACACTAAGAAATCGCTTGCTCCGGCGGTAGTTTTGCGGGCAATATTATGTCCAACTCATTGCCAATGAAGTTCGTTGATTTTTTGAGCTACTTTTGAGCTATTAGTATTTCTACGGCTCTCAGCATATCCTCCTAATTGAGCCTTTTGAGGCCCATAGTGAACTACCAGTCTACCACGTTTTAGAGACGTAAGTAACACTTGGTCGAAGAATTTCGTCTCGAACGAGAAGATATTGTCAAAGTTTGACCTATCCACATGGACTAGATATTCATTGTATGTTCGTCTTCACCCTTAAATGTATAGTGATGCATATATGCAATATGCATCATGTATTCTTGACTCTATTGAAACACGAATGCATGTCAGAATTTGAATACATTTTTGTCAAGGTCATGCATTTAAGGATTAAACCCTATGGCCTTAAGGTAATAATAAGCCTATATATTCAGGAGCTTTACTGACATCAACGAGTTTAGTAAAACTCAAGTTTTAGTAATTACTTCATAGTCGTCAAATCGAAGGTTGTGATGTTGATGACAAAAGCCCATTAAAGTCAAAAATTTGGAAAACATCTTGCAAAGCAACTGTAAACAGTTTTGGAGATATAACATCTCCCTCCTCGCTGCAATAGTATGGCTTTCGAATTTCGGTTCTGGAGACGAACTGGGCACAACAATATAAGTAACAGTAATCTACTTGGCACAGCTGGAAATACTCTAGTACAGCCCAAATCTGGATCAATTCAAATTTTTCATAGGCCACAAACGCTAAGCAGGGGAGCTAGTTACACCTCTCGTTCGTTCGAGATGTCGCCAGGATATCGTCGAGCCTATCGACCTCAATAGGTTCCAACTGTTTTTCATTGTAAATATTTATGTGTATAGTATTAATTGCCGTACATTTGTATGATCATGAAAAATAACGCTGCAGACAGAAAATATGTCGATCGAAAAGTTGATCGTAAGTACATGTGATGACACTCTAAAGCAAGCTACCATCCCATTACCATTTACTAAAAGAGCTCACATAATTCTATTTTTATCTGTATTAAAAAAAACTGTTTTAAGCAATATTTTGTACATACTAAATGGAAGAAATAGATTTTTTTCGCGATCAAAGAGAGCCGCAAAAAGTATTTAGCACGAGTAAAATCGGCGTGTAATTGTTGATTAACTAAAGTCAACAAAACAAACAAATAATTTACATAACAATTTACCCAATTCGGAAGTGTTTGTCACAGTTTCGTTTTTGAGATGCTAACGGAACAAATTAATAGATTCAAAACTTGTTCGTTACGTAACATGGTTTCCTTTTGTTTGTCACGCTCTGGTACGCCCGGTGGTACCTGTAACACTATCTGCTACCGTATGAATGGATTCGTTATGAACTATATAAATACGTTATGCTTATAAGAATGCTATACTTCGTAAGCTAGGTCAAGTTTATAAAGAAAGGGTTTGAATTATATACCTACCTACTGTAATTTTTACTTCACATAAAGAATCAGACTTGACGCAGCATGTAATTTACTCCATGCGCATGGCATTACGAGTGCTGAAATACTTATCGGGAAATCATTGCATCAAACATGGTAAAATTCACTGGTGGTAGGACCTCGTGCAGGGTCGGCCCGGATAGCCCTTTAACCTGCCGCTAAATTGTTAGTACTGTGTTCCGCTTTGGGGGTAAGATAGCCGGTGTAATTACTGACATAGAGGCAATCCATCTGAGTCCTCAGGGTAGGCAGCGCATAGGTGATTTTTTGATCACTATGTCCATGGGCCTCAGTTCTCGCTTTCCATCAGGTGCGCTGAGATCTCAAAAAAAAAAACCGGCCAAATGCGAGTCGGACTCGCGCGCGAAGGGTTCCGTACCTTTATCAATTTATTATTTAAAAAATACAGTTAAATCAATCTACCTCAAAAACTATAGGAGATAATTTAATCAAACCAAAAATCGATGATAGAGTTTATTAATGTGCATAACATATATATTTTTTTGAATTTTATATCCTGTAGTTTAAAAAATAGAGGGGGGGGGGGACACATTTTTCAGACTTTGAGAGCTGATATCTCGAAAACGATTTGCTTAAATAAAAATGAGATTTATAAACCTTCATATCATTTTCAAAGACCTTTCTATTAATACCACACACGCTTATATACAACTAAAAAAAATGTTCTATCCCTCAGTTACATGTATGGAGGGCCCCCACCCCAATGGTTTTTTTACAATTTAGTATCATAATCCTGTAGCGGCTCATACAACACATATCCCTACCAAATTTCGTTACTGTAGCATTTATAGTTTCCGAGTAAATCGGCTGTGACAGACGGACAGACGGACAGACGGACATGACGAATCTATAAGGGTTCCGTTTTTGCCATTTTGGCTACGGAACCCTAAAAACCGTTAAAGTCATACTACATACTATTGACATAACATAACATTTCTTTTGTTACAAGCTCATTATTGGTTTATTAGGTAGCCAGTAACAGACGATTAACCCTTATAGCCTAGAGTCTAGACGTAATAGCATTTGTAACATGGTCTCATGACACGGCATCACATCGTAAATTTATCTCTGCATTTGTTTTTGTAAGATGTTACTCCGGACCTGTACACGATGCGCATGGCAAAGCGTCGTGAATCTTCACATCGTGCATCCTGCTTCGTGAATTTCTTCAGTGCGACACCGTACCATGCATGTAGACAGGTTCTAAGTAACTATATACTTATAGTGTTTTTCTACTCTGGCACTTTTATCTGTCATTTATATAGTCCCGCCAACAAATATAAAAGCTGGACTTACACAATTTCAGAAAAGTCTATATACTCTATTCTTCAAAAACACCCTAGGCTTATAAAGTCGCTAAAATGCAACTGCTAGCAGAGATACCTACTCAATTTACAACAAATCGCAAACTTGACAACTTAACAAACAACTGGATTCATATTGTCTGAAATAATAACGTATCTAAAATAATTGCTACCAACGTAAGGAAAAAAACGCAAGTGTTTTAGAATTGTCACCGGCAGGCAGTAACTGACAGTTTAAAAAAAAAACGTTACCGTGTCTATTACATTCCGTCATTTGTTTTTTCACTGTTATTTTCAGTTTGTGCGGCAATCTTTAAATTTGTTTAAAATTCTTTTTTCATCTTTTTTTGGACTGTGAAGTGAAGAAAATAAATTTAATAATAATAAGATAAGATGGATTATGATGAGGACTTGGTTCTGACACCGGAAGAAATATCGACGGCGGCACAATCAGTTACTGAGAATTTGTTGCCTACAAAATCGCGGCATCTTTACGATCAGTCGTACAAGAAATTCATGGCGTGGCGAATCGAACATCAGACTTCGTCATTCTCAGAGAATGTCCTATTGGCATATTTTAAAAGCCTCATAGAATTATTCAAACCGTCTTCACTTTGGGTTGAATATTCAAAACTCAAGGCAACTCTCAACATATACCACCAGACAGACATATCTAAATACGCCAAGTTGCTGGCTTTATTGAAAAGAAAGTCAGAAGGTTTTAAGGCGAAAAAAGCGAAGACTTTTTTACCAGATGAAATAAAAACATTCATTGAGCAAGCACCTGATCGGAATCATCTATTCAACAAGGTAAATCTATAGTTACATTACATACTTGTTGTTTTATTAATGCACTAGTATATTCGGTTAATTATGTTATTTAGGTATTCTGTGTATGCAAATATTGTATTTAATTACATTGTAAGGATTTTTAACACCTAGATTCCTATTTCTTGTTACAGGTGGCTGTAATTTTTGGAATAATGGGGGCTTGTCGCCGGCAAGAGTTACACGATTTAAAAAATTACAATATTATTGATGCCCAGGAAACGCTAGTGGTTCATATAATGAACACCAAGAACCGAATTGATCGCACTTTTACAATAACAGGGAAATATTACCATATCTGCAAAAAGTACATGATTCTTCGCCCAGATAACTGCAACACTTTGAACTTTTTTGTGCGTTATGCTGACGGGAAATGTTTTGCTCAAAATATAGGTAAAAAATTAAAGTATATTTTCATATAACAAACTGTGTTTTATTTTGTGATAATCCTTAGTCGTAGAAAAAGTAATGTATGCAACGTTGTTTAACCGAGTCAAAAAATACTCGTGGCGTCTTTATTAACAATTTTCGGCTTCGCCTCAAATTGTTACTTACGCCACTCGCCTTTTTTGGCCTCTCTTAAACAACTGTTGCATAAAATACTATTAATTAATTATGTAAAAACTCTGTACGACATCGCGGCTTATTTCCTAGTCAGGGAAAGTAGTTTTTCTACAGTTCTACGTAGCTCTATGCAATTCAGGCCTATCGATGATATCTCTGTACCTTTACAAGTTGAATTCCCGTCTACGAATGTATATTCAATTCATCTTACATTGGCGAATTGATTGTGAACACTAAGAGGCTAAAATGTCTAAATAGTAAATACCTACAGCTAACTTTAGAGTAAGTACTGTTATCATAAATCGATTAATTCATCGAGAAAACGTATTACATCTTCCATAAAATTATTATAAATTTAGTGACAATCTAGTGTTGTTTTGCTTTAAAATAATTTATTTAAAAAGTTGCTACCTACATTACTTATTCACAAATCAACCGCTAAAGCACTGTAGGTAGATAATTTAAATTCATGCAATGTCTGAATTAATTATCCATGTAAGTATGTAGACAATACAGAATATTTAGATGATATGAATAAAGAATCCATCAAACTGGCTGACAGCACCTCACTCACTTCAGGCACTTTACAAGCATAGGCATAAATTTGTCTTCATTTAGGTTGAATAGTCAGGCAGAGCAGTTAGGAAAAGCCATGGAACTTGCAAAAATTTACTATTATAAGTAGTCGCAGACTCAAACATTAGCAGTTAGGCGTAGACTACTAACAAATATCACGGCAGCGGCAGATTGATACTCACATAGAATTTCTAGTTATAGTATATCTAGCCAGTGCTTGAGCACTGACTTTTGATGACTTGAATTCCTAGTACTACGAATAGAGCCTTCTCCGTAACATATTGCACCTAGTGACTAAAATAGGTGACAATTGGTACATTAGCTATTTTACTACATAGTATTTCAGTGTTAGTATTTTGATTCAAATTTTCCCATGAGTGTCGTAAAGACGTAAGAGTTGACCAAGGGATTGAAGTGTCACTGACCAGTGATTTGTTGAAGATCGATGATAGGCAGCAGGGTCGTCATCATAGTGAACACACTACTGCGATCGCCAATCCGCCTGCCCAACGTAACGAGTATGGGTATTCAAAGTCAAACTATTCTTTATTCAAGTAAGCTTATTAATAAGCATTTTCTAATTTAATTAAATTACTTATTTAATTAATATAATATTAATTATTTAAGTAATATAAATAATGTAAATAATAGTTAATATTAATTAATAATTTAATTTAATTTATTTTAAGCTTATTATTAATATATATATTTAATATAATATTAAAAATATTATATTAAATATATATATATTATTAATAAGCATTTTCGAATCGTCTGACATTATCAAGAGAGAGAAAAGAAAATCTACTACCTCCTATTTACCTCCTAATGCGTCCATATGTTTGCGTAGTAGGAAAGGTCTATGTCCAGCACTGGCAATGATGCAATGTGATGATTCCCTTTCACCATAGTAAAAAAAATTAAATTACACTAACATAATAATAATGGATCTTCAACTTCTAGAGGGACTAGAATATATGGAATTATCATGGTACCTATAAAATATTCAGTTCCCGTTGAAGAAACTCAGTTCCTCAACGGTACTTGAACTACCTATTCGGAGAAGTTCAAAGTTTCCTAGTTTTTTAGTCAACAGAAAAAT
>JALPQI010017410.1:0-28149 GCA_025490895.1 Thaumatotibia leucotreta | reverse complement strand
TTTAGCAAATTTTACAGGAGAGCAAAAAAACGTAATTTGTCATTTTCATCGACAAATAAATTCAAAATTAATTCTTATTTATTGTCATGGCGTTTAACACCATAATGTTAATTTTTTGATGATTTTTATTTTTATTTTTATTGCTCAGTTTAATCACAAATAATAAGAAATGTTTTCAGCTTTGTCGCACACCCACATTTTGGGACAACCGTCAACGTAAAAACAAGCAAGTCTGACATGCTTGATTTTAGATTTGTTGCATTGTACTAAAATGTTGGGGAAAATGAGTCAGTTACGTCTTTTTGCTTTTGTTATAAAACGTATTTGTCGAATTCTCTAAAACAACTGGATTGAATATGTTCAAAATCATGTTGCGAGTAGATTGCATCATGTCCCATATTTCTGATATTTTTTTCACAATTTTTAGACCTGCCGATAAAAAATTAAGGGGTGGAGACACATTTTTTTAGACTTTCTGGACTATTATTTCTGAAAGTATTCCACTAATCAAATTATTGGTAAAGAAACTGTAGTAACCTCTTTAAAGTATTTAATCTCTGAGAAGATCTGTCGCTTTTGTTATGTTGCTAGGTAACTGTCTAGCTGTGAGATAATAAATTGTGTTCGTTGGATTTGGAGTATTAATTAATTACGTCCTCATAAAATACAAATATAACAATCTGGCGACGAGCCGATAAAGAACAAACGCGTTTAAGAAATATAATTTTATATAAATTGGTGATTTTTTTTTAAATTATGACTGACTGGTGTCTGTAAAAATATCCAAGGCGGACAAAAATGGACGATCTTATAAAGTCGGGAAAAAAAGCGTGGATTCAGACTAAAAAGAAGGAAGAGCTAATCAGTATTGCGAATACATTAATTAGTGATCCGGAGTCACAATTTGCGAATAATAATACGGTGGAAGAAATCCGGAGATTTCTTCGCGATTATATTGAGGAACAAGAACTATTATATACCGAGATTGTACTACTGAAAAAAAAAATAAGCGTGAATATGAGCGCTATTTCGAATTTAGAAATATTCACCGGAGGGAATTGGAATGCATATAAACAACAATTAGAATGTTGAACATATTGTGAAAACACAAATCAAATTATTTATTAACTAAATATTTTGATTTGTACTTTTAATTTTTCTCCAGTAGTCACACTACTTAATACTATATAAATTATAAATATTAGATGTCATATACCAAAGAAAAACGACCAAGATCACCTATGTCCGAGGTGGGGGTTGGGGGGGTGGGGGTGGGTGTGGGGGTTCCCCACCTCGGACATAGGTGATCTTGGTCGTTTTTCTTTGGTATATGACATCTAATATTTATAATTAGAATGTTTTTTTGTTCTGAATGACATAGACGAAAACAAAAAAGTTCCGCTCCTAATTACAAAGCTCGGAGCGAGTGTCTACGAACTCCTGACAATCATATGCACTCCGGACTCACCAGTGACTCTGACATATGATCAAATTTGTGAAAAACTGTTGAAACACTATCACCCAATTAAAAACTACGCATTGGAGCAAGCCAAATTTAGAAAAAGGAATCAGAAAAGAGAAGAAAATATAGATCAGTATATTCTTGAGCTAAAAAAGTTGTCCAAAAATTGTAATTTCAAGAACTTAAATGAAGAAATTAAAGAACGTCTGTTAAATGGCACACGGTATGAAGCGATAAGGTTTGAAATGCTGAAGCAAGCAGACCTACCTTTAGAAAAAATTGTGAACATTGGGAAAACTGTTGAGACTGCTTACAATTTGGCATATAAGCCTAAAAAAAAAGAAGTCCAACCACAAATGTTCAAGATAGAAGGAAATAGAAACTATGACCAGAGACTGGATACCACGGCACGTAAGCCGCAGGCAGGTATAAGCGGTGCAGTTTGTTTCTGCTGTGGAAAATCAGGGCACATGAGAGCTCAGTGCACCTTGCGATGGAAATACTGTAGCGAGTGTGGCATGAAAGGGCATACTTTTAAAATGTGCAATAGAAGTAAAGGTACTTGGAGAATGAAAAGTTTAAATGCTGAATACGAACGTATCGCAGCTAACCAAATTAACGAAGAGAAGAAGGAAAAGAAGAACGAAGATAAATATACTCCAGAAACGGAACTGTATGATATGTTTTGTTGGAATGAGAATAATCGTTTTCCATCTACAAAGTTGAACGTCTCAGTAAGTGGTCACATGTTGGAGTTTGAGGTTGATAAGGGAGCTGATGTAAGTACAATTACATATTCTGACAAGAAACAATACTTTCCAAATTTTACCTTAAAACAAAGAAATATAATTTTTACAAATTTTGATCAGTCAACTTCAACTCCATTAGGTGTCCTGGAAGATTTAAATTTGATTTATGGAAATGTGACTGTAGACAAACAAATATTGTTTATTGTTAAAGATGGGCTACCCCGGATTATTGGAAAAAATTGGCTCTCTATCCTAAAGCTATGGCCCCCTACATTTGAACAAAAAGAAATACGTGACAACACATCTAAAAATAATTCGGAAGTAGCTCTAAAGTCTGAATTAAAATCTGTATTTGAGCCTGGAATGGGTGATAATAAGAGGGAACCTATCCATTTGAAAACTGAGCCAGAGGCCCGACCAGTTGGTATACCTGTGCGGACTGTACATTTTGCCCTTAAAGATAAATTTAAAAACGAGATTGCGCATTTAGTAAAAAGTAAACTAATTGTACCGGTGGAATATGCAGATTGGGGTACATCAATTGTGCCAGTATTATTTTTAGCCATTAAGCCAGATGGTTCAGTTCGCTTATGTGATGATTTTCGTGTAACCATAAATAAATGTCTCAGGATTGACCACTACTACCCTTTGCTGGAAATGCTAACGTTTGAAATGAATACAATTAACTACTTAAACAATTCGAAATTAACAACACTAAATTGGGAAGCTATTCGAAAAGCAACCAAAGAAAATAATATATTGTGTAACGTCATTCCATTCTGTAGAGATGGATGGTCAGATAACAATAATTTGGGCAAAGAATATGATTGTTATTTTGTTGGGCCAACTTGGACCAGCGAAGAGTTTAAAATGTTCTGTAGAGTTACAGGTTTAAAACAGGGTTTCAGACCACCTTACAATCCAGCAACTAATGGTCTGGCTGAACGATTTGTGGAATTTGAGTCTATATTAATTCGCATAATTTATTACGCATACTTCAAATTGGCATAGCGTTGTTAAACGTACTATTTAAGTGGTATAAGCATAATTTCGCATAAACGTTTACGCATAATGTATTTACGTATAGCGTAAACTATCATAACGATGATTTGGAATAATTAGGATGAGCATAATACTAATTGGTATACTTAATGAAAGGTATAAAATATAATATACAAAATAATAATGAGTAATGACAACCCCGGATGACGGGAGCAAAAATGCACTTGTCACTAGTGCTTAGTTAAATATCGACTATTCTATCGACATCCATACCAACATTTTATGAATTAGAAATGTATTGATTAATAGTTAGTCAAAGTCAAAGGCATTTATTCAAGTAGGCAGGAGAATACAGCACTTTTGAATGTCAATAATAAAATAATAATGATGAAGATATATGTAACAATCGCTTAACCCTAAGACAAAAATCATAAAAATAAGAACAAAATGTTCGAATGTCAATAATACAGAAACAATTATAATTATATCAACAGAATAGATTAACAATTAACATTTACAACAAAGAAAATTACATTAATAAATTGTATAATAATACAGTATGGCACAATATGGAGACAAAGTAGATGTTTTTTGCTACATACCATCCAACCATCGCTGATACATCATGTAATACGGAGGGTCAGGGTACCGATGAAAATGGATGCAGAACTACTTCAAGGAAGATGATGATCGTCAACCTGCGTAGTCCGGAGCAACTCAGCCCCAAGCGTTTTTGTCTTCGAGATAATCTTTAACGCTGTAGTACGCTTTCCTCATTAAGGTATTTTTAATGTGTTTCTTAAAGCGATTACCTGATAGGTCTGTAACGGAACTGGGAAGCATATTATAGTAGCGTATACAGTTTCCCATAAATGAGTTTTTAATTTTTCGTAATCGCGAGGTTTTAACTAGCAGTTTATTTTTATTTCTCGTGTTAACGTCATGTATGTCACAATTTTTCTTATAGCTATCTATATTTTTATGAACGTGCATAATGTTTTCGTAAATATATTGGGAATATACAGTCAATACATTGATTTCCTTAAATTTCTCTCTAAGCGATGCCCTACGCTTAATTTTGTAAATAGCACGTACTGCACGCTTTTGCAGTACGAAGATCGCATTGATGTCAGCAGCACTACCCCACAGCAAAATGCCGTACGACATTTTACTATGGAAGTAGCTGAAATAAACCAATCTAGCTGTCTTTTCGTCCGTTAGAAGGCGAATTTTCCATACCGCAAAAGCCGCCGAACCTAGCTTATTTGCGAGAGTATTAATGTGAGGGCCCCACTGTAATCTCGAATCCAACGTCAGGCCCAAGAATACTACGCTAGTACTAATCTCTTGTTCCTCGCCTTTAATACATACGGTCGTTGGCGTAGTCTTGATGTTTGTTGTGGCAAATCTTAATGTTTTTGTTTTCTTTTCATTAAGTAAAAGGTTATTAACATTAAACCACCGCACCACATTAGAGCACCGCCGACATAATCACTGTCATCCACGTGTCGGTGAACTTTAAAAATCAAGGATGTATCGTCTGCAAACAGAACTATGTCGTGGTGATCCTGCTCTAGAAGAGGCAAATCATTTATGTAAATGAGGAACAAAAAGGGCCCCAAGATGGAACCCTGGGGTACGCCCATAGTAACCAAAGATCCCGGTGATCTTGCTCCACTCACGTCCACCCGCTGGATTCTGTGATCTAGGTACGATTGAAGTAAATCTAATGCCCTTCCCCTGACCCCGTAATGGCGAAGTTTTTTAACTAGAGTCTCGTGGCTGACGCAGTCGAACGCCTTGGACAAGTCACAAAGAATGCCTATGGCGTCTTGTGACTCCTCCCAGGCGTCAAACACGTTCTTTATTAATTCGATCGTTATCGTTCTTTATTAATTCGTTATTTATACAACCGTACGTAATCAGAGGTATAGCGATCTAAAATTGATAAACAATAATATGTCAATAATACCTAGTACCATAGAACAGTTACAAAACCAAAATTTAAGTCTAAAAACCAGCGTGAATATCGTTCAAAAGTTCAAAGTGCACTTGTTAAAATTACTTTTACATCCTCAAGGCGAAATTAATAAAAAATATCAGAATGTGTCGACTAAAAATTTGGTGGTTTCTATTTCAAAAATCTTATAGGTATACTTTGATATCTGGAAAAGAAGTGGAACTACAACGGAAACATAATAAGTATAATTTATAATTTTCAAATTCAATAATTGTTCATAAGGATGTCGATAGAATAGTCGATATTTCATCAAGCACTAGTGAAAAGTTCATTTTTGCACCCGTCGTCCGGGGTTTGTAATGACCGATCATAGATGGCGTAGCGAAACCGATACTATATACCTAATATTTTTGCCAAGTTACTGTCGATTAGTACGTATTAGTAATATTATCCTCCTAAGGCCCAAATTTTTGGAGGGTACTTCCGAGGAATACCCAATGTCCTAATATTAGAACTAATTAATAAAGTCCTGAACGCCCAGATCAAACATTGTTCATATCTGATAAACCCTAACGAATACAAGTCTTATATTTTGAGGGTGTTATATTATTGATTTAGGCTTGCCAATAAATTAAAAAAAACACCATAATCTTTTGTTCTATAGTTAGAACATTGGGCTTTTACTTATAATACAAACCACATGAATAACTCTGTAAAACCTTATAAAAAATAAGAGTTTTAACAACTTAATCATCACTTTCATCATCCCAGATAAAATAAAATTGCATGCTTTACAGCAGAAACTTAAATTTTCAAAAAAATTTTTTTTTCAGTCAAATAAAAAAAATTACCGGTTTGAAATATTTTTTGTTAACCTAATGAAAGCCCTTTTTTTCAAAAAAAGTACAGAAAAAGGAACAGTCTCTATAAAAAAGGTATAAAATATAAAATTTCATCATCTTCGTCTTCAAAATCGGACTGCTGGAGTAATTCCAACATTTGACCATCTATTCGAGTTGAAAAAAAACCTTTTAAGCCCGACGGTCTAATACTAGGACAAAATTAAACCAATTTCTAGACAAATATCTATCATTTTCTTTATCACACGGACACGTAAATACATTAGAGTAAAGAGGATAGTAAATAAACATGAAAAGCAATTTATGGTATGACCGCCCAGTGTACTAGTACTAGTACGAATATATTTTCATACAAAAATCATGTTAAAATATACAAAATTTAATTAAAGTAACGGCTTATACGAATAATTTATTTCTTTATCTCGAAAACAAAACCAATATTAGCAAGTAAAATGTAAAGATTACAACGATAATAACAAGTTAAACTAACCTCTTCTCGTTGCATGTGTCATTGGTTCGACGTCGTGCGACAGAAAACCGAAAATATCACCCCCCGCTCAGTTCAATCAATGCTGCCACAATGCCAAATATATATACAGACTAACCAGTAACATCAAAATGACATGGCGGGTAATTCAAATCCACCTGGAGGGTGTAAATATTTTGTCCTAGTACTATCACGCTGGGTGTTGGCATCAAGTATCTATTTTGATACCTGGGCTTTCACTGCAAACCGATTTTGTCCTAGTATTAGTACAGTCAAGTGCAAAAATAAGTATCGAAAGAATCCGTTCATAAATATGTTACGACGTTCTTATTACACAGAATTAGAGTGCACTGGGACATATTTTTGAACGTTTTTGTATACCCCTTATTTTGTCTTCGACTGTACTTCTGACCCCAGGAGGTTATTGTAATACTGTATATTGCTTCCAATTTAAAACTAGTTTAGCCTTTTTTTATACTTGTGCGTTGTGCGTAGGTAATAACAGTTAATGTTTAGGTCTTGACATACTATTAAATATGAATAAAATTTTTATTGCTTCCAATTTAAAACTATACATATAACTTGACATATATGTCAAGACCTAAACATTAACTGTTATACCTACGCACAATGCACAAGTATATAAAAAAAGGCTAAACTACTTTTAAATTGAAAGCAATAAAATTTTTATTGACTGACATACGAGTACATGTATACCTACTTATATTTTTGTAGTAAATATTGATTATTTTAATTATTACACACATTTTTACCCTAGCAATTTAAAATGTTTATAAATACGGCGTATACGGGATACAGTTATCGTTTTGTGATCGTAGAAATCATGGTATGGGTAAATAGGTTCCCTAGATCCTATTTCAAGCTTCATTAAAATAGGTACACACTCTGTACTGTGCGCCTCATGCGCCTACCAAGATGTGATTTTTTTACAAATAAAATTGATTATTAAATACCTAATGTTTTATTTAATTGATTATATCTGACGTGTTCATTAGGATGTGTAGGAGATATTGACGAAAGCTAGGCTTCAACTTCGCTTCGTCGCTCCTGCTCATTAGTCTTTTGAACTTAACCTTACTGTCTTGGTTTTACCCTGATCTGCCTCATTCGCTTGATTTCTAAGTTTATGCTAATCCATATTAGGACGAATAAAGTTATATTTAATAATGTTATGCATATTTCAATTATGCATAATCAGTAATATGCGTATTAAGCATTATGGAATTTTATTATTTTGCCTATTCAATATTATGCTTAATTATTTATGCCAAATCCGTTATGCGAATTCATATTAGGACTATTAATATTAGGCATATTAAAGGGGACCCGTGGAATTTGTTAAGTCACATGTAGTAAAAATTGTGGAAAGTGGCCGTACACCTGAATATGCCTGTAATTTATTTTTGTTCGATTACCGAAACGCGATATACAAAGTGACTGGTCAAACCCCGGCCAATGTAATGTTTGGTAGGGAATCGCGATGCCGATTCTCACTGCTTAGACCTCGTCCAGTAGCTTCCTTGAAAGAGCAAATAAAACAGTCATTGAAGAATAATAATTCAAGGGAAATATTTTTGTCTGGGGAGAAGGTCATGACCGGGAATTTTTGAAAAAATAGAAAGAAATGGTTTCTTGGGGTGATTACACGAGTGATTGTGCCTGGCGTAACTTATGAGGTGGAAGTAGATGGCCTGCGGTGGAAACGGCATACCAATCAGCTGCTGAAATGTAGCCAGCTTTAGGATTAGTTGTGTAACTTAGTAAACATAATTTTATAATTTATAAAATTTAAGTAGGATAGAGTGTAGTAACCTCTTTAAAGTATTTAGTCTCTGAGAAGATCTGTCGCTTTTGTTATGTTGCTAGGTAACTGTCTAGCTGTGAGATAATAAATTGTGTTCGTAGGATTTGGAGTATTAATTAATTACGTCCTTATAAAATACAAATATAACAGAAACCATAAACTTATTTTAAAAAACCTATCATAATTATGATGTATTACAAATTAACATTTGGATAAAAAATGTTTTTTTGACATTTAGATACAATGACATGTATGGGATGCCCCCCCTTAAAAAATATTATTTTGCAATTTATATTCAAAACTCAGTAGCAACACACAATATATACCCTGAGCTGAAATTTCATAAACGTACGCTAAACAGTTACAACAGAAACCGCTGTGACATACAGACGGACACACAGGCAGGACGCAAATGACTTCCGCTTTTGCCACTTTGGCTACGAAACCCTACAACAGTATTATTACTGTTCTTCCTATTCTAATTATTAACAATATTATAAATGACCATTTTATTCCTAAATTATTTAACTTATCATAAGTATTGTTTTTATTTTTTTTTTGCCATAAAATGGTAGTAAAATTGACAAACTGATAAAATATTGTTTAATTAGCATATAACCAAACCTGATAGGTAGTTCTTCCTAGCGTTTTCTCGGCTTATGCCACGGCTCAGAGAGAGCCTGGTGAGCTGATAACCAAACCTGATAGGTAAGTATTCTACATAATATTTATTTTCTGACTTTTATTGAGATCGACTGTTTTCCTATACATTTTACATAGACACTGCAGCAAGGTCATAATATTTTTAATTACTTAAAAATCTTAAAATATACGTTTAAACGTCTGGTTAATTTAAAAGCCAAACGCTGAAATCAAGCATCTCCAGAGACAATTTGAATTTCAAGTATCTCATTTAGAGATACTGCTTTCCAGCTTGGATCTGGACCAAATGCTTGGTTTTAGCGTAGATGTTGAGGAAAATTCGACAAAGCTGAGAACACTTCTTGTCTATAACTTCAAAAATAAGAGAAGAAAATTTTTGATTAAGAAAAATGCGTTTTCGGTTCTTTTTCAAAATATGCAAAAATCCTAAACTGAAGAAATTGACATACTTGACTTCAACTATGTCAATTTCTTCAGTTTTTGGATTCATTATTAAATTTCATATTCATTGACATATGAAATTTATATTAGATTCGAATCTTCACTGGAAGTGCCATGTCGACCAACTTTGTAATAGGTTAAGTAGCTCCGTCTTTGCTCTAAGAAAACTACAACCACTAATATCGAAAAAGGCACTTAAAGCTGTATATTTCTCTTACAATTTTAAATCCATGTATTCGTGGACCGAGTACAGAGGGTTTCTCAATAAAAAGATCCTTAATTGACGTTCAAAAGCTTCGTCAGATGTTTCAGTTCTCAAATTGGCGGGTAGACGTTCATAGTAAGTTAGACCTATTACTCGCGGGTTTTTACACGAAAGTGCCATGTGCCGCGCCACCGTTCTCAGTCGCCCAGTGGACCTGATCACCTTGCTGGCCACCTCAACGCGCTTAAACATTGACAAGTTATTTCTAACGAACATCAGTACTTCAAACAAATATAATGAATATAGCGTCATGATGTTATTGTTTATAAAGATTTAAACTTTCACGATTATCACTCATATTTTAAAGACTAACGGGTCTTAATCGCGTAAACTTACGTGTAATTATATCCTGACGTTTCGGGCATGACGTTACACCCGTGGTCGCAGGCAGACTGGCGAGAGAATGTATCAACACCTTCGAGCTGCGCGGGTTTTTCGAACTACCCGCACTTTATCTTGATTATTCACTTCTAGGCTAGGGTTGTCACTAGGTCTACACACAACACTCACAACATCCAAAGGCTTTAAAATAGATGTTTCAACACGCTTACATTTGTAAATCACGGGATTCCACGCGGACGAGATTCCTTGCCCCTCATTTTGATTAAAATTCCGATGTTTCTTAATTTCAATAGCTTTACGTACTTTTCGGCTATGATGTATACGCTCGGTTGAGAGGACTTTCGGGTTATGGAGCTCAATCCAGTGGTTAGGTCCGGACTCCAACGTCTCCAACAAATGCTCGGCCACAGCAGACTTATTCGTTTGACGCTTTTTAACAGCCGTGATATGTTCCTTGACCCTTTTCGCTATGGTGCGTTTGGTTTCCCCAATATAGGAACTACCACAGCTACAATCGATCTTATAAACGCCCGGTGTGTAAAACATCTTTAGGCGACCTTAGATGCCCTGCCACCTTTGATAGCGGCATGTAAACGGTTGGTATGGAATACTTATTCAAAAGCGTACCTATTTTGTCCGTTATACCCCTGACATAAGGCAAAAATGCTTGTCGTAAGTATAATAATAATAATAATATTAGATTACGCTGACACTGCCTACCTTAACATTACAGAGGAACTGCTTGACAAGCTCGAACGGTTACAGAATGTCTGCATTCGGTACATTTTCGGCTTGAAAAAATACGACCATGTTTCCTACTACCGTAAACAGCTGAAATGGCTCCCTATCCGTCGTCGCAGAGATCTTCACACTCTGTCTCTTCTCTATAGTGTTTTGTTTACACCATCTTCCCCATCGTACCTATCTGAAAATTTTAAATATTTGGCAGAGGGCAGTGGTCATCGCCTGCGTTCTAGTGAGAATTTGTCCCTTTCAATCCCTCCTCACAAATTCCGTGGCTACGATAAATCTTTCGCGGTGCGGTCTGTCAAACTGTGGAATGAGTTACCTGCTTCGCTCAGGCAGTCATCGTCGGTAGCATCGTTCAAGGAGAATTTGAAAAAGATGTGGTTATGCGATGCGGTTACCTAATCCGTTTTTAAAAAAATGGTGTTTTATTACCCCTTGTTTTATATTTATAATTATACTTTTCTACTATCTGTTATTTCTCAACTCCTTTCTTACTTAATACTTAATCCGGTCCTTTATGTTTGTATTTATAATTACTTGTTTACTTTGTTGTACTAATTTGTTGCTACTATTGTCTACTATAAATGTTTTCTCTCATCTACTCAAAGGTTAACTGGAAGAAATCCCTTATAGGGATAAGTTCGCCTTTGTACTTCCCCTGTCATTTTTTAAATCTCATGTAATCTGTGTTTTGTACAATAAAGAGTTATACTACTACTACTAATAATAATAATAATAACCCCGCGGGGGCAGCTTGTGGCGAGCTGACGGTGAGTGGCGACACCGCGGACCCCTATTCCAGAGGGCCCTTTTATATGGCCCTCGCCTCTGTGCTTGCCTTGACCGGCCGGCCAGAGTGGATTCGCAAGAGCGGAACCTATGCTCCAGGTTGGAAGTGTAAAATGTCATAACGCCGGCGGCCCTTGAACGGATTACCGGGATCTGGCTACCGCAGTCTCACCTCTCGACAACCTCAAAGCCGCTCTGAAGTGTTGCGCTATTGTCGCACTGTGCGTGCGGCCGTTTGTAGGGCCCACTAAATGAGTTGGCGAGTCACCACCTTCCTTTTTACAATTTTGAGACTGATTGTCACGGTAGGTGTCCGCTAGTCTCCTCCCATAACCCAGTATCCAGTCCATCCAATATACCAACCATAGCCCATGACCTTAGTTTCCATCGCAGTCACAGTGCTGCACTGCAATAGTCTTTGCACCTGGCGGGGACCATCTCCGGACGTATCATATTGTGCGGTCGGGGATGGTATCCGCCACGTGTATCCCTTGCTTTATATTAACTGTCTTATAGGGCCTCTGCGCTGTTGGCTTCGGCCCCACGCATGCCTCCCAAAGGTCCGGGACCCCATGGTCCCGAGATATGGCAAAGACATACAAATAATAATAATAATAATAAATGCTACACCCGCGCTCATCAGTTATGAGATTGTACATCCCGCGGAGGTGTGGGGGCCGCGGCTTCCTAAATGCCAAAAACCTCCACAACCGCGAGGTGTACAATTTTAGAAACTATTTTCTTAACAATGAGTGCGGGATGCATCGTGATGTGGTGGCAGTAGACCGGAACCTCACGCCGCTCTCCTTGGCAAAAGAGAACTGGCGCAGACCTGTGGTACTAAGCACCGAGGACCGCAAGGCGGTATGGAAGAGCAAGGAGCTACACGGGCGGTTCTACAAGGCCCTCACGGGACCTGACGTAGATCTGCTCGCGTCGGTGAACTGGCTACGATTCGGGGACCTCTTCGGAGAAACCGAGGGTTTTGCCTGTGCAATTGCTGACGAGGTTATCATGACGAATAACTACCGGAAATATATCCTGAAGGACGGTACGGTCGACATTTGTCGGGCATGCCGCCGTCCCAGTGAGTCACTCAGGCATGTTATTTCCGGTTGTTCTCAGATTGTTAACACCGAGTACTTGCACAGACACAACCTCGTAGCCAGGATTATACACCAGCAGCTTGCTCTTCAATACCGCCTTGTGGACGTCGAAGTGCCATACTACAAGTATACAACTGCACCAGTTCTCGAAAATGGTCGTGCCACGCTCTATTGGGATCGACCTATCATCACAGACAGGACTATTGTAGCCAATAAGCCTGATATCGTGCTGGTAGATCGATCGCAGTGCCGGGCTGTGCTCGTCGACGTCACCATCCCCCATGATGAGAATCTCGTGAAGGCCGAGAAGGACAAGTCCAGTAAGTACAGTCACGGACTTTAATTGATAGACCACTTGGCAATGGATGCAATTTGGTCGTGTAATATTATGTTATGGGTTCGGTATTTTTCGTAAGTAGGCACGATCGCGACTTGACCGATGTTCCCCGATGATATGTCAATGAAATACGAATCTTTGTTGTGTCAAAATTTAAGTATGTCAAAACTAGTTGACATAATAAAAATTCCTTCGTCGACGAAAATTAAGGATTAGCCATCGGCCATTATTAGACGCTAGATGTCGTTGTTCCTAGAGTAAACTGGATAACGACAGTTCTTCATAGATTTGTCTAAAACCGTTTAGTAATTTAATCATGTTTTCTTCAAATCGGATGCCATGATTTATCTGACATTAATAGGCGAGGTATTTTTTCCAGTCAAGATATTTATATAAATAGCCATATCATGTTATCGGGCAATTTTAGATATTTCTTTTCATTGACAGAGACAACATGCTATTGCTGTCTTTTTTATAATTCGTCACAGCTCCTAGTTGACGTTAGTTGAATACTTATGTAACCTTTGTGGAAATATTGTAGATAGACGTTTGACAGTCTATCTTAATCCTATAATCTGTCAGTAGCCATACAAATGTTTAATAGAGACTTGATAGTTTCTGACTGAAATTCTAACTTTGAAAAAATATCTGACAGTGACAGCCGTTAAAAGGAAAGAGAACGAAAATTCCTACATAGCAGCTTAGCAGTCAAATTACCATCTGGGCTCTGGAGTTAGATTGACGTCTCAGGACTAAAGCGGATATTATAACGTAACTATAGTAACGTTAGCTTCCGGAAAAATATGGATCAATTATTATTGGTTAAACTTTTTGTTATTATGTAACCATGGTAATGTCACCTTCCGAAGAAAAGTTATACCTAATTATAAAGCTAAGTGCATTGAATGTAATGTCAAGTTCGCCATTTAACATTTAGTTAAGAGATTCGAACCTTAGTGACAGTTCATAAACGACAATGATAAATTATAAATATTAGATGTCATATACCAAAGAAAAACGACCAAGATCACCTATGTCCGAGGTGGGGATCGAACCCACGTACTCAGCTTTCGCGGCTGATGCCTGTACCCCTCGGCCACTCGTTCTTAGCAACCACCGGTCAAATTTCTCGGGTATATGCAATCCCTTACAAGGCTAGGCGCCTTTTGACCATTCTCTGAGGGTAAGCAATACATGCCTGCACCTCCTATTTAGAATACTTTACAGTTTTCTATAATAGCTAGAGAGAACTGGTGCTGCCATCTATTGAACATATTGCGAAAGTACTAATTAAATTATTTATTAACTAAATATTTTGATTTGTACTTTTAATTTTTCTCCAGTAGTCACACTACTTAATACTATATAAATTATAAATGTTAGATGTCATATACCAAAGAAAAACGACCAAGATCACCTATGTCCGAGGTGGGGATCGAACCCACGTACTCAGCTTTCGCGGCTGATGCCTGTACCCCTCGGCCACTCGGTCTTAGCTACCACCAGTCAAATTTCTCGGGTATATGCAATCCCTTACAAGGCTAGGCGCCTTTGACCATTCTCTAAGGGCAAGCACTAACTACATGCCTGCACCTCCTATTTAGAATACTTTACAGTTTTCTAGAATAGCTAGAGAGAGATGGTGCTGCCATCTATTGAACATATTGTGAAAACACAAATCAAATTATTTATTAACTAAATATTTTGATTTGTACTTTTTAATTTTTCTCCAGTAGTCACACTACTTAATACTATATAAATTATAAATATTAGATGTCATATACCAAATAAAAAC
Source organism: Thaumatotibia leucotreta (assembly GCA_025490895.1). Classification (NCBI taxonomy): domain Eukaryota; kingdom Metazoa; phylum Arthropoda; class Insecta; order Lepidoptera; family Tortricidae; genus Thaumatotibia; species Thaumatotibia leucotreta. The sequence goes on along the minus strand of JALPQI010017410.1, from coordinate 13,316 downwards.
GACCAAGATCACCTATGTCCGAGGTGGGGATCGAACCCACGTACTCAGCTTTCGCGGCTGATGCCTGTACCCCTCGGCCACTCGGTCTTAGCAACCACCAGTCAAATTTCTCGGGTATATGCAATCCCTTACAAGGCCAGGCGCCTTTTGACCATTCTCTGAGGGTAAGCAATACATGCCTGCACCTCCTATTTAGAATACTTAACAGTTTTCTAGAATAGCTAGAGAGAACTGGTGCTGCCATCTATTGAACATATTGCGAAAGTACAAATTAAATTATTTATTAACTAAATATTTTAATTGGTACTTTTAATTTTTCTCCAGTAGTCACACTACTTAATACTATATAAATTATAAATGTTAGATGTCATATACCAAAGAAAAACGACCAAGATCACCTATGTCCGAGGTGGGGATCGAACCCACGTACTCAGCTTTCGCGGCTGATGCCTGTACCCCTCGGCCACTCGGTCTTAGCTACCACCAGTCAAATTTCTCGGGTATATGCAATCCCTTACAAGGCTAGGCGCCTTTGACCATTCTCTAAGGGCAAGCACTAACTACATGCCTGCACCTCCTATTTAGAATACTTTACAGTTTTCTAGAATAGCTAGAGAGAGATGGTGCTGCCATCTATTGAACATATTGTGAAAACACAAATCAAATTATTTATTAACTAAATATTTTGATTTGTACTTTTTAATTTTTCTCCAGTAGTCACACTACTTAATACTATATAAATTATAAATATTAGATGTCATATACCAAATAAAAACGACCAAGATCACCTATGTCCGAGGTGGGGATCGAACCCACGTACTCAGCTTTCGCGGCTGATGCCTGTACCCCTCGGCCACTCGGTCTTAGCAACCACCAGTCAAATTTCTCGGGTATATGCAATCCCTTACAAGGCCAGGCGCCTTTTGACCATTCTCTGAGGGTAAGCAATACATGCCTGCACCTCCTATTTAGAATACTTAACAGTTTTCTAGAATAGCTAGAGAGAACTGGTGCTGCCATCTATTGAACATATTGCGAAAGTACAAATTAAATTATTTATTAACTAAATATTTTAATTTGTACTTTTAATTTTTCTCCAGTAGTCACACTACTTAATACTATATAAATTATAAATGTTAGATGTCATATACCAAAGAAAAACGACCAAGATCACCTATGTCCGAGGTGGGGATCGAACCCACGTACTCAGCTTTCGCGGCTGATGCCTGTACCCCTCGGCCACTCGGTCTTAGCTACCACCAGTCAAATTTCTCGGGTATATGCAATCCCTTACAAGGCTAGGCACCTTTGACCATTCTCTAAGGGCAAGCACTAACTACATGCCTGCACCTCCTATTTAGAATACTTTACAGTTTTCTAGAATAGCTAGAGAGAGATGGTGCTGCCATCTATTGAACATATTGTGAAAACACAAATCAAATTATTTATTAACTAAATATTTTGATTTGTACTTTTTAATTTTTCTCCAGTAGTCACACTACTTAATACTATATAAATTATAAATGTTAGATGTCATATACCAAAGAAAAACGACCAAGATCACCTATGTCCGAGGTGGGGATCGAACCCACGTACTCAGCTTTCGCGGCTGATGCCTGTACCCCTCGGCCACTCGGTCTTAGCTACCACCAGTCAAATTTCTCGGGTATATGCAATCCCTTACAAGGCTAGGCACCTTTGACCATTCTCTAAGGGCAAGCACTAACTACATGCCTGCACCTCCTATTTAGAATACTTTACAGTTTTCTAGAATAGCTAGAGAGAGATGGTGCTGCCATCTATTGAACATATTGTGAAAACACAAATCAAATTATTTATTAACTAAATATTTTGATTTGTACTTTTTAATTTTTCTCCAGTAGTCACACTACTTAATACTATATAAATTCTAAATATTAGATGTCATATACCAAAGAAAAACGACCAAGATCACCTATGTCCGAGGTGGGGATCGAAACCACGTACTCAGCTTTCGCGGCTGATGCCTGTACCCCTTGGCCACTCGGTCTTAGCAACCACCGGTCAAATTTCTCGGGTATATGCAATCCCTTACAAGGCTAGGCGCCTTTTGACCATTCTCTGAGGGTAAGCAATACATGCCTGCACCTCCTATTTAGAATACTTTACAGTTTTCTAGAATAGCTAGAGAGAACTGGTGCTGCCATCTATTGAACATATTGCCGCTAAAGCTGAGTACGTGGGTTCGATCCCCACCTCGGACATAGGTGATCTTGGTCCTTTTTCTTTGGTATATGACATCTAATATTCATAATTTATATAGTATTAAGTAGTGTGACTACTGGAGAAAAATTAAAAGTACAAATCAAAATATTTAGTTAATAAATAATTAAATTTGTACTTTCGCAATATGTTCAATAGATAGCAGCACCAGTTCTCTCTAGCTATTCTAGAAAACTGTAAAGTATTCTAAATAGGAGGTGCAGGCATGTATTGCTTACCCTCAGAGAATGGTCAAAAGGCGCCTAGCCTTATAAGGGATTGCATATACCCGAGAAATTTGACCGGTGGTTGCTAAGACCGAGTGGCCGAGGGGTACAGGCATCAGCCGCGAAAGCTGAGTACGTGGGTTCGATCCCCACCTCGGACATAGGTGATCTTGGTCGTTTTTCTTTGGTATATGACATCTAATATTTATAATTTATATAGTATTAAGTAGTGTGACTACTGGAGAAAAATTAAAAGTACAAATCAAAATATTTAGTTAATAAATAATTTGTACTTTCGCAATATGTTCAATAGATGGCAGCACCAGTTCTCTCTAGCTATTCTAGAAAACTGTAAAGTATTCTAAATAGGAGGTGCAGGCATGTATTGCTTACCCTCAGAGAATGGTCAAAAGGCGCCTAGCCTTGTAAGGGATTGCATATACCCGAGAAATTTGACCGGTGGTTGCTAAGACCGAGTGGCCGAGGTGTACAGGCATCAGCCGCGAAAGCTGAGTACGTGGGTTTGATCCCCACCTCGGACATAGGTGATCTTGGTCGTTTTTCTTTGGTATATGACATCTAATATTTATAATTTATATAGTATTAAGTAGTGTGACTACTGGAGAAAAATTAAAAGTACAAATCAAAATATTTAGTTAATAAATAATTTAATTTGTACTTTCGCAATATGTTCGACAATGATAAAGATAGAAATATAATTTTTGCTCTTCTGTTATACGATGACTTTACTTCCTTTATTAGGATTTACGCAGCGGAAGAAAGGCAATAAGAGGCTCTCTGATCCAACTCTAAAGCTCATGAAGGAAAGGAGTGAAATGGTTCTACAATCCCCAGAAGATGCCGCATCATATCGCCGGCTCAATAGACAAATCTCCAAGTCGATCACCCGCGACATACGCCAATTTAATACCAACCGTATTAAAGAGGCTATTGACCGGAACAAAGGCTCTAAAGTTTTTGCGAGAGATTTGTCTATTGGTCAGAGCTGGCTTGCGAAGCTGAAGACTGGGGACGGTAGGAACGTTTCATCCAAACCTGAGCTTTTGAGTGAGATAGAGAGCTTTTACGGACAGCTGTACACATCAACACGAAGACCCATCTCCAATTTAGCTAACGACCCACGAGCTAAATTGACTCGACACCATACCGAAGATATACCGGACGTCAGCCTGTACGAGATTAGGATGGCTCTCAAACAACTCAAAAACAATAAGGCACCAGGCGATGACGGAATAACAGCCGAACTCCTGAAGGCGGGTGGGAAACCAGTCCTTAGGGCCCTTCAAAAGCTGTTTAATTCCGCCATCTTTAGAGGCAAAACGCCAAAGGCATGGAACAGAGGTGTGGTGGTGTTGTTCTTCAAAAAGGGTGACAACACCCTGTTAAAGAATTACAGACCCATCACGCTTCTGAGCCATGTCTATAAGTTGTTTTCGAGAGTCATCACAAACCGTCTCACACGCAGGCTCGACGACTTCCAGCCTCCTGAACAAGCCGGATTCAGAAAAGGCTTCAGCACCGTAGACCACATACACACGCTCCGTCAAGTTATACAGAAGACCAAAGAGTATAACATGCCCCTCTGCTTAGCGTTTGTGGACTACGAAAAGGCCTTTGATCCGATCGAGACGTGGGCTGTACTACAGTATCTCCAGCGGTGCCAAGTAGACTACCGGTACATCGAAGTGTTGAAGTGCCTGTACGAAAACGCCAATATGTCAGTTCGCCTCCAGGACCGGAGCTCGAAACCGATTCCATTGCAGCGAAGAGTAAGACAAGGAGATGTTATCTCACCTAAATTGTTCACCGCTGCACTGGAAGATGTTTTCAAGGTTCTGGACTGGAGGGGATTTGGCATTAACATCAATGGCGAGTACATCACTCACCTTCGGTTTGCCGACGATATAGTGGTCATAGCCGAGACCATGGAGGACTTAAGTACTATGCTCGATGATCTCAGTAGAGTCACTGAAGATGTTGGTCTCAAGATGAACATGGACAAAACGAAGATCATGTCGAACGTCCATGTGATACCAACTCCAGTGAAAGTTAGAAACTCTACACTCGAAGTTGTTGACGAATATGTATACCTGGGACAAACAGTCCAGCTGGGTAAGTCCAACTTCGAGAAGGAGATCAATCGTCGAATCAGACTGGGTTGGGCGGCGTTCGGGAGACTACGCAATATCTTCTCGTCCAATATACCGCAGTGTCTCAAGTCGAAAGTCTTCGACCAGTGTGTGTTGCCAGTGATTACTTACGGATCTGAAACGTGGTCGTTCACTATGGGACTCATTAGGAGGCTCAGAGTCACTCAACGAGCGATGGAGAGGGCAATGCTCGGGGTTTCTCTGCGAGATCGCATCAGGAATAGCGAGATCCGCAGAAGAACGAAAGTGACGGACATAGCCCGAAGAATCGCCAGGTTGAAGTGGCAGTGGGCTGGCCATATTGCCCGGAGGACCGATGACCGGTGGGGTCGGCGTGTTCTCGAGTGGCGACCACGCACTGGACGGCGCAGCGTGGGAAGGCCCCCCACAAGATGGAGCGACGACCTTGTAAAGGTTGCGGGTGTCCAATGGATGCGGACAGCTCACGACCGATCTTTGTGGAACTCTCTGGGGGAGCCCTATGTCCAGCAGTGGACGTCAATTGGCTGATGATGATGATGATGATTAGGATTTACGAGTAAAAGCGACTAAACCCGATTTGCATTACACGGCTAAAATACGCACAGTGACAAGTGGTATATCAATTAAAGTCCGTGACTGTACCTAGACTTGGCCCACGAGATAACCGCCATGTGACGATCATAGTCCCGATAGTCGTTACAGCGAACGTTTTAATAGCGAAGAGTCTCGACCAACATCTTAAGAGTCTCTCGCTATGTTATATACAGCAATAGTATGTAAGTAATCCTAAGCTAGCATTATATCCACGTGGGCCCTGACGCTTTGACGTCACAGGTATTATTTATAAAAAGCATGTGCATTAGGTAATCTGGTCAGTCTATCGAGTGCCGTGTCCGCGTACTAATCGTTTAAAATTATAGTGTAATTGTGGTGTTAAACTAATAAATACTTTTCAGTGGTGTAACTTTGAGTTTTGTTTTTTAAAAACTCCCACGGAGGCTGCCCTATAACAAATTGGTGGCAGCGGTGGGATGACACAAAGAGACGATACTAAGTCTCGTCATTCCGGATCCTAGGCCAGCTTCCAGATCGACGGTTAGTCTCAGACTTTTCTGAGCCCGCATCACAACGAGATCGACGGTCAGCCTCAGCATCTTCACCGAGCCCGCATCTCAACCCCGGATCGACGGTCAGCCTCAGCATCTTTGCCGAGCCCGCACCCGGAACACCAGTGAAACACCAGTTTAACCCACACATCAGGTCGACGATCAGCCTCGTGGAGACCTCAAACCACGAGCCCGCACCTAATTCAAGGTCAAAGTGCCGCAACGCGACTACAAAGCCCCAACACGTGGAGCAGCTATTCGACACCCCGAAGGCACTCAAGTATCAACTTCGCCGAGAATGTTCCTGCAGTTTATCACATTCCTGTGAGTTTCTATTTCCTTAATATCAGTGAAAGTACCTGCCTATTCAAGTTTCTAAACCTTAGTTTAAATTCAAGTGCATAAGTGTCTGACTCGTATTTAAAGACTTGACATCTAATTCAGAATAAGCTATAAAATAAGTTATCCTGTTTATCTGCTGTCCTGTACTGCATAATTATTGTTAATGAGTACTCCCAAAATAGAACAACCGGAGGATCAACCTGAATCTCAAGGTTCGAGTTCAGACTCATCTGAATACGATAGTACATCAAACAGCATACGCGAAAAACCGCGTAAAATCAAAATGAGCGACAAAGTGACCCTATCTGTCTTAACTAAATTCATTAAACCCTACAACGGGGACCGCGAATCTCTTCCTGCGTTTTTGACAAACTGCGAAAACGCTATAAGCCTAGCCAGTACAGAACAACAGAATGTTTTATGTAAATATATTGTGTCACAATTAGAAGGCAAAGCCCAACTAGCGTGTTGCCTGAAAACTTTCACAACATGGCCTGAAATTAAATCCTTTCTAAAAACTACATTCGGTGAAAAGAAACATTCCATACATCTACTTTTAGAACTTCAAAAATGTAAGCAATTCATTTCAGAATCAGTCACGGATTATTCACTGCGCGTAGAGTCGTGTTTAACCAGAATTTTAGCCGACATTCAATACTCTTGCAAAGATAAAGAACAACTTCCAGGACGCATAGCCGCCATGGAAGATCTAGCCCTTAACACTTTCCTTCTCGGTTTGAACCCCGATTTTTCACACATAGTTCGAGGTCACAACCCTTCAACCCTTAATGAAGGGATCAGTTACGCAATTGAAGAAGAAAAGATATTCAATCTCAATCATACCACTCCTAAGATATCTAAAACATGCAGCATCTGTCGCAAACCGGGGCATACCTCATCAGAATGTTACCACGCCAAAAGGGAACGACATTCCTATCATGTACGACCTCACCAGCAACCTCGTCCTCAGCACCCTGATTCTTACACTAGGCCATCTGCAAGCGCAGACTACGGTCAAGGCCAATTTTCAAATAGATCGAAAGTATGTGCCTATTGTAAAAATATAGGACATACAATAAATGAATGCCGCAAAAGGCAATACAATAATAATATGCGCCTTACCGGCGGTGCCGCATCAAATGTGCCAGTAGTTGCCGCCGGCGCTCAAATTTCAAACACGCCAAGCAACCAGGCGAATGTGCATTATTGTGAAGGGCAATTCGATGAAAGTAATTCTGATAATAATTTAAACTAATTACGATCCCGGTCCCGTGTCTGCCGAGATCATCTTCATTTAAAGACACGATCACTGTATCTCGCCGTTTCCTAAAACCCACATCTCCACAAAGGAGTCCTACTATATCTTATACATCTCAACCACCTAAAGTGCAGTTGAGTCATACTAAGTCTTATACCAAGCCTACATCTCCGCCAATTCGGAGTCCTACCATATCTTATACATCTCAACCACCTAAAGGGCAGTTGAGTCATACTAAATCTTATACCAAGCCTACATCTCCGCCAATTCGGAGTCCTACTATGTCCTATACATCTCAACCACGCAACGTGCCGTTGAGTCCTTCTAAATCTCAAGATACACTCACATCCCCTCCAGAAGGGAGTCACCTCGCCGAATCAATTACAAATCTATCCCTCGCCGAATCTTGCGACATCGAATGCCAAATACCGTGCTACGAAATTACAGCACCCAAAAAACGAATATCATTACCATATACCTACTTAACGGTTTCTAATACCCAAAAACCCCTCTGTTTCCTAATCGACACAGGTGCAAGTGTCAGTATCGTCAAATACTCCAGTTTTGTAGAAAAACCACTGCTTTCCTCTGAAATTATTAAACTTAAGGGAATCAACGACACAGATTCATACTGCGAAACTCTCGGAACCTCACAATTACAGTGCCATCTCCCAGGCGATACCATAACATATAAATTTCACGTCACTAAGGATGAAATTAACCTTAAATATGACGGCATTATTGGTAACGATTTCTTTGATTTCTTCCAAGCTAATATAGATTATAAAACCAAGTCCCTAAGTTTACAAGGCCACAATTTACAGATTTATTTTAACCAACCCTCTTATGTGATTCCGGCTCGCTCAGAAAGCATAATCGAATGTGTTGTCTCCAACCCAGATTTTGAACTCGCGGGCATGAAAGAAGGCCTCATTCTAGATCACAAATTCTGTGACGGTGTTTACCTAGCTAACTGTATAGTAACTATAAAACGTAACAAACGTGTCAATGTGTCTATTTTAAATACCACCGACTCTCCTATAGAAATAAAAGAATGTAATGTTATTATTACTCCCATCGATTACCCTGCTTTAATCAATGACTCATCAGAGACCTCTAATCTAAATCATGTCACGCCTAACTCGTCTAATCGTATCCAGCGCGTATTAGATCTTATACGCCATGAGCATCTAAACTCAGAAGAAAAGAAGTCACTAATTCAATGCAGATATGCAGATATATTTTATCTGGAAGGAGATCCACTAACTCATACCTCAGCTCTACAGCACTCCATTAACACGGGCAATGCCGCACCTATTAATGCTAAATCTTACAGGTTCCCGGAATGTCACCGACAAGAAGTCGATAAACAAATAAAGAAAATGTTGGACCAAAATATAATTAAACCCTCTGTATCTCCGTGGAGTGCACCAGTCTGGATTGTCCCAAAAAAGGTCGATGCCTCGGGCCAAAGAAAATGGCGTATTGTAATCGATTACAGGCGCCTGAACGACGTCACAGTGACTGAAGTTTATCCAATTCCCCTTATAACCGATATCCTTGACCAATTAGGAAAATCAAAATACTTCTCTACATTAGATCTCGTTTCCGGATTCCACCAAATTCCGATGGACCCTGCCGATTCGGCAAAAACAGGTTCACAATTCTTAACCCCAGTGGCGTATCAGGACACTTCCAATTTAACCGTATGCCCTTCGGCCTCAAAAATGCGCCTTCAACCTTCCAACGTCTCATGAACCTTGTCCTTTCAGGACTGCAAGGCCTACATTGCTATATATATTTAGACGACTGCATCATATACTCGCATGACCTCGAGAGTCACATCCAAAAACTTCATCTCGTCTTTGACAGATTCCGAGAATATAATTTAAAATTGCAACCCGACAAATGCGAGTTCCTCCGTCGCGAAGTGACCTACCTAGGTCATATCATTACAGACAAAGGTGTGCAACCTAATCCCGACAAAGTCAAGGCCGTAACTGAATTCCCTGCGCCACGAAACGCTAAGGAAATAAAATCATTTCTCGGATTAGTCGGTTATTACCGCAGATTTATAGACAACTTTTCTCAAATAACTAAACCGCTTACTTCTCTATTAAAGAAAGACGTCACATTCCACTGGTCCCCAGAACAAGATCTCGCATTTAATCATCTTAAAGAAAAACTAACAACAGCACCTCTACTCCAATACCCCGACTTCTCGCAACCTTTTGTAGTGACAACTGATGCAAGCAACAGCTCAGTTGGTGCTGTGCTTTCACAAGGTCCTATAGGAAAGGACCTTCCTATCGCATATGCCTCCCGTACTATGAACAAAGCGGAATGTAACTATTCTACGACTGAAAAAGAACTCCTGGCCATTATCTTTGCAGTAAAGTGCTTTCGCCCCTATTTATACGGAAATAAATTCAAAATTGTCACTGACCATCGCCCTCTCACAGGGCTTTTTAATGTAAAGGATCCCGGCAGTAGATTAATCCGTTGGAGGTTAAAATTGGAAGAATACGACTATGAAGTTATTTACAAACAAGGCAAACTTAATTCAAACGCAGATGCGTTATCCCGGATTCCAGTACACGCTATAACTCGAAACCAAATCGCGAGAGCACCCCATCAAGTTACCTATGAACAATTTTTCAAAAAGCAATTTACTAATGCCATTGGAGAAAATAATACTAAAATCGAGGAGCACCCTGAAAACCTATTCCGATCCAAAATAAATTCAATCGCATGTCCTACTTCACTCGACTTTGACTCCTCTTTACCTAATATAGAAGAAATACTGACTAGTTTGCCAAATCAAAACGAATTACAAAACACTGAACGCGTACCCTTTACCGTACTTCCATTTCCTAACAACGATAAAACTTACTATTTCTTATTCACTAAAATACATCATTACGACGAAACAAATTATAAATCTATTTTTAACCTGCTCATGTCTTTAAGAGATATAATCTTACAAAACAATCCTACACTCTCCGACTTAGCGATATCAGATTTCACGGAACCATTTACAACAATCTCGTACAGCAAAATATATAATATGATCTCTTTTATATTTCATAATACCAACATAACAATACACATTTATAAAAACAAGATGATATATCCGACCCCAGCCGAAGTCCCTCAAATCCTCAAAGAAAATCACGATTCCACCATCGCGGGACACCCTGGAATGAACAGAATGTTTAACCGTATTAAGGCTTCCTATTATTGGAAAACGATGCGCGCAGATATCGAAAATTATGTTAAATCCTGTAAATTATGTCAAATCAATAAGCCACTACGAAAGTGCAATAAAGCACCTATGGTGATCACTTCTTCCAGTACAAAACCGTTTGAACGCTTAGCACTCGATATTGTAGGTACCCTTCCGGAAGCTGGATTCCAAAAATTCAAATATATATTAACCCTCCAAGATGACCTTACCAAATTCTCATGCGCGTCTCCCCAAATTACAGCTACAAGCGAAGAGGTAGCTCGAAACCTTGTACATTTTATGGCTCTATTCGGTATTCCAAAAATGATCTTGACCGACCTTGGCACTTGTTTCACTTCAGATCTATTTAAACAAATCAACGACATTTTTAAGATTAAATCATTATTTTCTACACCATATCATCCCCAAACGAATGGTAGCCTTGAACGTAGTCACGCGACCTTGAAAGAGTATCTAAAATCTTTCGTAAACGAAAATCAGAATGACTGGCACTGCTACATATTTACAGCTATCCTCTGCTATAATACTACACCACACAGCGTAACTCAATACACGCCGTACGAGCTTCTTTACGGACATAAGCCTCATATTCCTAATTCGCTCTATGAAACAAGTGATAATCTCACTTATGACGAGTATGTCCGAGCCCTTCAATACCGCATGCGTTTTAGCCGCGATAAAGCCCTTGAACACATCCTTAAAAGTAAAGAAACTTCTAAACAATATTACGACTCTCCATCCCGCCAAGTGTCATATAAAACTGGTGACCTTGTTTATCTTAAACAACACCATAGACTCCGCAAGGCCTTATCTCCAGTGTGGAAAGGTCCTTACAAAATAATTAAAGTCAATAACAAAAATAATGTAACTCTCTGTATTAATCGCCGTCACACTAAGTACCACGTTAATGAAATAAAGCCCGCTCATCCCTAAATAATCCTTTACTCTCTTTTCAGAATCCTCTTACAAAGATGCTCCGCTGGAAGCAAAATAACACCAATTCTTCAGAGCCCTGGTATATATTTCGACCCCACGAATATCGTACACTTCTTTCATGATTCCTGGAATGTTGTAACTCACACAAATATAATCCCTTTAAATCCTCACCTACAAAGTATTGAACACCTTCTTAATAAAACTACGACTTTATGCAACCGAATTAACTTAACCTCTCTTTTTGACTGCGCCGACATAGCAACATCCACACAAATATTACTCGAATCTAATTATGCTAAGTCTTCGTCACTGTACCATTTATTATCTCATAACATTACCCTTAATAGACCCAAGCGATCTCTAGAATTCGGCGGCGAAATCTTAAAGTTCTTCTTTGGCACACTAGATGCTGAAGATGCCCGAAAATACGATGAAGCAATAGAATCATCCCAGAAAAATGAACACGAAATTTTCCGCCTGATGAAAGATAATATACACATTGTTAAGTCAAGCATAAACACTTTTAATTCGACTATCCTTAGATTAAACTCTAACGAATTAAAAATAAACAACCAACTCGAACACATGAACCGAGCACTGGCTCAGGTTACAAAAATAAATGAACAGCTAACATATATGTCACGCGTCAACAACTTAGTAAATGTTATAGAAAGCTCGCTACTCGCGGTATCCAACTATCTCGACTCTATTTTAAATGCCATTCTTTTTTCAAAAACTAATATTTTACACCCCTCGGTACTTTCGCCGTTTACATTATACCACGAATTACAAAAAAATAGTAACAATTTCAACCGTAACCTAGATTTTCCCGTACCCATAACCATACAAAACATACATACTATAATTGACATTTCCAAACTAACATCTTACTATTTTAACCAAAAGCTAGTTTTTGTATTAAGTATCCCATTAGTTTATCCCGAGCGATATACCGTTTATAAAACCCTTCCATTGCCTATCCCTCATGAGGCAGAAAACCCCAACACTTTCTCCCTCATACACCCTACTAGTTCTTTTATGGCGATAACCGACGACAAATTACACTATGCGCTATTCGAAGACTTAAACACATGCACTATAGTAAGCAGTGAATACTCCATTTGCCCTTTAACAACTATCTATTCTAGTATTAATAACCCATGTTGTGAAACACGTCTTTTTACCGAAATTTCAATGTCATTACCTAAAGAATGTGATTCTAAATTAATATTTGGTAACGTTGATATTTGGCATGTTTTAAATAATAATAAATGGATATTTGTACAGTCAAAGCAATGTCACTTAACCGTAAAATGTAATGATAATATTGAGGAATACCCTGTATTCGGTACCGGTATCTTAAAATTAACAGACGATTGTATCGGTTATTCTAAGACTATCAGGCTACTCCCGAGCACATCCAGGGATGTATTGATCCCAAATAAAATGCGCTCAGATTTTAATATTATAGAAGATGACTGCTGTAAGAAAGATAAATTCAATAACACTCTACCTTTACTGACCCCTATTTCTATTAGTAATATAAACCTCGATTCCTTGAAATATGCCTCTCACAAACTAGACAGTTTGGAAGATGACATAAACAACTTACAGCAGCAATCTCACCTAACTAAATATGGAACTTATTATTCTAGTATCACCTTATCCTTAGTTGGTTTTGTTATGTTATATTTTATTTCTAAGTGTTTTAAGTTGTATAACAGTAGCGATAATCGTAGACGTTCAGCATCTGGATGTTGTATTCAGATAATCAACCAATGTAATAATAAAAGCAAGAACAAGACT
>JALPQI010017409.1:0-24872 GCA_025490895.1 Thaumatotibia leucotreta | reverse complement strand
GATTATTCACTTCTAGGCTAGGGTTGTCACTAGGCCTACACACAACACTCACAACATCCAATGGCTTAAAAATGGATGTTTCACCACGCTTACATTTGTATATCACGGGATTCCACGCAGACGAGATTCCTTGCCCCTCATTTTGATTAAAATTCCGATGTTTCTTAATTTCAATAGCTTCACGTACTTTTCGGCTATGATGTATACGCTCGGTTGAGAGGACTTTCGGGTTATGGAGCTCAATCCAGTGGTTAGATCGACGGAGTTGCTATGGGTAGCCCTGTGGCACCGGTTTTAGCAAATATCTGGATGGAGCATTTCGAGGCCAGCATAGATCTGCAACCATGGGCAGTGAAATTATGGAAACGGTATGTCGATGATGTCTTCTGTGTTATGAGAGGTGGCAAGCATGAAGTTGAGCAATTACTCCAGTATCTCAATTCCATTCATACTAAAGTCAAATTCACATATGAATTGGAATCGGAGCGCAGTTTGCCTTTTCTGGACGTAAAGGTGATAGGTCGAGATGATGGTTCTTTGGCGCACACTGTCTATAGGAAGCCCACACACACAGACAGATATTTGAACGCTTTGTCTCACCACCACCCCCGCCAGCTTCAGTCTGTGGTTAATTCTCTAAAGAACAGAGCACATGACCTTTGTGACCCTGAATTTCTAGAAATTGAGTTATCGCACGTTCAGGAGGTTCTTAAGAGAAATGGCTACATAATGAACAGACGGCAACCCAGACGAACACCGAGGAAGAAACATCCAGATGTTGCAAGGCGACCAGCATTTTTGCCTTATGTCAGGGGTGTAACGGACAAAATAGGTACGCTTTTGAATAAGTATTCCATACCAACCGTTTACATGCCGTTATCAAAGGTGGCAGGTCATCTAAGGTCGCCTAAGGATGTTTTACCTTATCACACACCGGGCGTTTATAAGATCGATTGTAGCTGTGGTAGTTCCTATATTGGGGAAACCAAACGCACCATAGCGGAAAGGGTCAAGGAACATATCACGGCTGTTAAAAAGCGTCAAACGAATAAGTCTGCTGTGGCCGAGCATTTGTTGGAGTCCGGACCTAACCACTGGATTGAGCTCCATAACCCGAAAGTCCTCTCAACCGAGCGTATACATCATAGCCGAGAAGTACGTGAAGCTATTGAAATTAAGAAACATCGGAATTTGAATCAAAATGAGGGGCAAGGAATCTCGTCTGCGTGGAATCCCGTGATATACAAATGTAAGCGTGGTGAAACATCCATTTTTAAGCCATTGGATGTTGTGAGTGTTGTGTGTAGGCCTAGTGACAACCCTAGCCTAGAAGTGAATAATCAAGATCAAGTGCGGGTAGTTCGAAAAACCCGCGCAGCTCGAAGGTGTTGATACATTCTCTCGCCAGTCTGCCTGCGACCACGGGTGTAACGTCATGCTCTTTTCTATAGTTCCATCTCTTATCCATCCAACCTTCATCGCCATAACCCATTAGTCTTTTCCATATAATCTCCAGTGATATATGCCTGCTGGGACCGGTTCACGGATACCAATTTTTGTGCCCGTGAATGGGTTGCAGCAGGTGTACATCACAGCAAATTTCTCCAAAGGGGCTCTACGTGTTGAATCTATATCCCCGCGCAAGCCTATCAAAAAACCGGGATTTGTAAGCCCGTGATTCCCAAGGAGATACAAATTAATACTCGTAATAGGATGAGATTCACGAGCCAATGGTAGGGGCTCTACGTGTTGAATCTATATCCCCGCGCAAGCCTATCAAAAAACCGGGATTTGTAAGCCCGTGATTCCCAAGGAGATACAAATTAATACTCGTAATAGGATGAGATTCACGAGCCAATGGTAGGGCCTCTGCGGAACTCGGCGGACGGTCCCTCCATATTCCTGGAATCCTCGCCACAAAACGCATTACCTACCACTGACGTCACCGGAATATACTGCTAATTTGACTACTACGGCCACAATCTTACTCCGAGCTAAGTGTCTAAACGTATACCATTCGTTAGATGAAAGCTACGAACAAATAAAACATGGAAGCCGCACGCCATACTAAATTGCCTTTCCAAAACGGTCCTGAATTTTAGTTGACAAGTGTCAACTCTTCAATGCATCACGGCAATTAATTTCAATATCAACCTATAAAAGCTTAACCCGACATTTAAACAAATAAAATAGTTGTGATTGGTCCATCAAAGTTTTGGTTGGCTATATTCTATAAACATTTGTCAAAGATGTTGCGCCGAAATATGCGCGGTGTTAAGAAAAGCACTTATGTCCTGCCCATCTTGGCACAATTGGACAATTAGTTCACATAGGTACATTTTTCTTAAAATTATTGATATTTGGATCAAAACTCTTTTTAAACGGTTTTTATTAACTTCACCGCGTATCAACTGTCGTCGATGCTTCAAATCTTGTGATCGATTTTTCGACCACTTCTACTGGACCAAAATCAATAAAATTTGGAACTCTTATCAAGTCTCCATGACAATGCAAGATTATAATATTTGTATCCTTGTATCCTCAAAGCCTGATGCTGCCGACGTACTGCTTACCTTAACCGAGAGTGTTAGACACGTGAAAATGAAAGTGTAGCATGTTTGGCATAATCAAATACTAACAGCCTGATCTTGACTTCCAACTCCTCACTCCTGATGCTGCAGTACTGCCCACAATAACCGCAAGGTTTTTTTTTTATAGATATCTTGATTTTAAAGAAGTTCTTTACATATATAGAGTAGAAACATGCGAATTGAATACTAACGTCCAACTCCTCAAATCTGATACTCCAGTGTTACTGCCTGCCACAACCGCTATGTTTAGCGATATGTAGATTTTGAAGTACTGCTTTAGATATTTGGTAGAAACATACGGATTTCATTATTATCATCATCATCATCATATCAGCCGTAAGACATTCACTGGTGAATATAGGCCTCCCCCGAAGATTGCCACAAGGACCGGCCCTGTGCCACCTGCATCCTTGCGACCTTCACCAAGTCATGAGGCCACCTTGTGGGGGGCCTACCCACGCTGCGCCTTCCGGTACGTGACCGCCACTTGAGAACCTTACCGCCCCAACGGCCATTGGTACTTACAACGGCCTGCAGCCCTCCGGCTGATAGAGTGACAGTGTGAGTGGATCGCGTAGGGTGATCTGTCGGGCCTGCGGCCCTTCGGCTGATAGACTGACAGCGTGAGTGGATCGCGTAGGGCGATCCGTCGGCCCTGCGGCCCTCCAGCTGATAGAGTGACAGCCAGCGTGAGTGGATCGCGTAGGGCGAGCCGTCGGGCCAGTGGCCCTCCAACTGATAGAGTGACAGCGTAAGTTGATCGCGTAGCGTAGGGCGAGCCGTCGGGCCTGCGGCCCTCCAGCTGATAGAGTGACAGCGTGAGTGGATCGCGTAACGTAGGGCGAGCCGTCGGGCCTGCGGCCCTCCAGCTGATAGAGTGACAGCGTGAGTGGATCGCGTAGCGTAGGGCGAGCCGTCGGGCCTGCGGCCCTCCAGCTGATAGAGTGACAGCGTGAGTGGATCGCGTAGCGTAGGGCGAGCCGTCGGGCCTGCGGCCCTCCAGCTGATAGAGTGACAGCGTGAGTGGATCGCGTAACGTAGGGCGAGCCGTCGGGCCTGCGGCCCTCCAGCTGATAGAGTGACAGCGTGAGTGGATCGCGTAGCGTAGGGCGAGCCGTCGGGCCTGCGGCCCTCCAGCTGATAGAGTGACAGCGTGAGTGGATCGCGTAGCGTAGGGCGAGCCGTCGGGCCTGCGGCCCTCCAGCTGATAGAGTGACAGCGTGAGTGGATCGCGTAGCGTAGGGCGAGCCGTCGGGCCTTCGGCCCTCCAGCTGATAGAGTGACAGCGTGGGTGGATCGCGTAGAGCGAGCCGTCGGGCCTGCGGCCTTCCAGCTAATAGAGTGACAGCGTGAGTGGATTGCGTAGAGCGAGCCGTCGGGCCTGCGGCCCTCCAGCTGATAGAGTGACAGCGTGAGTGGATCGCGTAGCGTAGGGCGAGCCGTCGAGCCTGCGGCCCTCCAGCTGATAGAGTGACAGCGTGAGTGGATCGCGTAGCGTAGGGCGAGCCGTCGGGCCTTCGGCCCTCCAGCTGATAGTGTGACAGCGTGAGTGAATCGCGTAGAGCGAGCCGTCGGGCCTACGGCCCTCCGCTGATAGACTCGCAGCGTGAGTGGCTCGCGTAGGACGGGCCGTCGGGCCTGCGGCCCTCCAGCTGATACAGTGACAGCGTGAGTGGTTCGCGAAGGGGGGGGGGCGCCGGGCCTGCGGCCCTGCTGATAGAGTGACAACGTGAGTGGTTCGCGTAAGGCGAGCCGTCGGCCCTGCGGCCCTTCAGCTGATAGAGTGACAGCGTGAGTGGATGGCGTAGGGCGAGCCGTCGGGCCTGCGGCCCTCCAGCTGATAGTGACAGCGTGAGTGGGTCACGTAGGGCGGACCGTCGGACCTGAGGTCCTCCGGCTGATAAGACTCACTGCGTGAGAGACTCGCGTAGGGCGTGCCGTCAGGCCTGCGGCCTTCCGGTTGATAGACTGACAGCGCAGGTGGTTTATGTAGGACATGCACTCGGACCTGCGGTCCTCCAATTGATGACAGAGAGTGTGAGTCCCTCCAGTTCACGTAGTGCGTGCCATATAGAGTCGTCGAGCCTATGGCCCTCCGGTTGATAGACTGCATGGATTGACCCTTTGGGCCTTCGGTTCGCGTCAGACTTTCCGTCAGACCTGCGGTCCTCCGGTTGGTCGACTGACATTACGAGTTTATATTTTATAGTCTCGAAATTCGACTTGTGTAATGTGTAAAATATAAAAAATTAAACTTGATTTTCTCAATAAACCAAATTGATTGATATACATATTTTTTATTGCCAGATGACTGTTATCTAAGGTATTGTATGAATAACACATTTGAGACACTTCGGGTATTGAAACTGACATTTTTTTAGCGTTGGGTTTCTAAAAATATCTATTCAGCAGGGATTCTCTTCTCGTTACACATTAAATAATAATGTCCATTACGTTTACATATGTGTCGTGATTAAAGCGCGAGAGTTAAACGATAGCATGCATAATTGTATTGCATATTACAAACAACATCTTTGGTCTAAAATAAGTAGGTATAGTATCGGAAATTAACTTAATAGTTGCACTAAAAACTTGAAAATAAAATAAGTAAAAAAGTTTTAAGTTAACCCTTAATTCGATACCGGGTAAAATACTAGACATCCAAAATACAAAAATCTACACTAGAAACCAAAACGCTGAAGCGAAAACTAAGCAGTGTAAGTGTATTGCATAATGATTATTATTCTGAAAAAAAATGTGTCGAGCCAACAGAAACGCTAGTTTGTCATAAATCGCCGCCAAGATACCCAATTGGAAAGGACACGTCGCCCGGCCTAACGTTAACAATTTTTTTTTTCGTAATTTTGTATGATAAGGTATTGTTTAATTTGCACATCTATTTAACTAAATAATTGAAGTACATATTTCTATTTAATTGAAACTTCTAACACAGTTCATCAATGAGTTTATACCTTGCAAAGTAGAATGTCTAGTATTTTTCCCGTTGGCAACTACGCCATGTTTTATGTTGTTGTTGCTATGTCCAGTATTTTTCTCGTTGCCAATGTTGCCGTGCTTCATCAACACATTATAATTTCGAGTAAAACCACTCAAATGAAATGAAAATGGGACCGTTTTTATGTAAAAACCAGTACTAAGTGACCTGCAATAACATCTATATCATAATATCGCTATATGGCCATTTTTTTACATACTACTCATAACGACGTAGGTACTAATAACGAAATAGATCTTCGCACTCAATGAGCTTTTGCTGCCCAATATATCAAAGAATTATTAATTATATATTATTATTATTTATATATTATTTTTATTTATATATTATTCATATTATTTATATATTATTAATATTATTTATATATTATTTTCATGTAATGTATTTCTAATAAAGCTGTGTGATTTCAAGTCCAAAAAAAGTTTCCTAGATGCCGAAAACTCAGACGAGGAAGATGCTGCACAGCAGTACAGAAAACAGCATATTTTCAGTGACTCCCAATTGATTTTTGATTGGAGTGACTTAAGGGTCGGATAGATGTGGGAAATTTTTGAGATTCTGTCAAATTTCCCCATTTCGCACACACGCGCACTTCACGCACACTACCTCATTTTATCGAGCGGGGTCATTGACCCTTGGTGATT
Source organism: Thaumatotibia leucotreta (assembly GCA_025490895.1). Lineage (NCBI taxonomy): Eukaryota > Metazoa > Arthropoda > Insecta > Lepidoptera > Tortricidae > Thaumatotibia > Thaumatotibia leucotreta. Next base: position 18,621 of record JALPQI010017409.1, on the reverse strand, counting down.
TTTTTAATGAAAGCGGCCGAGTTTGTAATTTATTACTACCTCTTTTGAATAATTACACTTGTCAAAGTACTAGATGGTAAAAAAGATAGAGAGGGATAGATTTTATAAGACTATCCTTTTCGAGTCGTCTCAATGCAATGCAAAAGACAGATTTAATATATCGGGCTTGTAACCAATGCGTGTAATAGTACATTGTGCATCAAGGGAGGTAAGTACGGAATTACTAACGAGAGTGTTAGATGCCCGACGCCATTAGGCGGAGGGCTTTTATGACTCGAGTTAGTATTCCGCTTACCGACCGTGATGCATGCAATGTTTTTCATCACACTTGCCAACCAAAAAATAAGTTTTAAGACATAATATCTATTTTTAGCATCAAATAAACATTTTTCATTTCATTTCATTTCATAATATTATTAAATGACGTACTGACATTTGTATTACTCCCTAAGGAATTTCACTTTTCTATTACTCCCGCTACGCGCGCAAGAAATGGCGCGCTTAGACATAGACAGCAAGTGTGATGAAAAATATTTTTATAGGTACATATATAATAGTTCTCGCACTAGTGCGGCAAAAATCTGTACTGAAAACTGATTTTCAATACAGATCAATCAATTTGTTACAGTCACCATCAGATATATCTGAGCGACCACGGAACTCAAAAATATCTGAGCATGCCAATAGAGGCCTGCTCAGATATTTATGAGTACCCTGGCCGCTCTGCTATATCAGATGGCGACTGTACAGCATCGTATTCTGATTAGGAAATAGTAAGAGAAAAAAATCCGCGGAAGAACAAAATTGACTTGGTTCGAGAGTATGCCTGTTTGACCAACTGGTAAGGCAAGCCCACGTCTTGTTGTCCACTATAATTAAAAAAAAAAAAAAACTATTTTTTCTGATCGGAACACGATACTAACTGTTGAATATAGGCCCTAAGTATTCACTACCACCAGCTTTTCGTAGACATTCAACTTTCCCACTGCTGTGTGCGTCAAACGCACAAGAGTCCACCAACGATTGCACATGCACAGTGCCAACGACGCACATTTGCGAGTCCATACCTACTAATTTGACATTTACATAATTCGCTTCGGTGTAATGTTTGGTGAAGTAGTTTCCGTGAAAAGCCAAATGAATGGAATTATGAATTACACCTGTATAATTATTATGTGACTTACCAGCAGTTATCAGGTTTTAGGGAGCTTATTTTACTAAATTAAATTGCATTCATTATAAAAATAAAAATGCACATAGGTAAAACATTAAGACTTTTATTATTTACTATACACAATTACAACTGTAAATTGAAGAATTACAACATATTGTGAAGACCGAGTGGCCGAGGGGTACAGGCATCAGCCGCGAAAGCTGAGTACGTGGGTTCGATCCCCACCTCGGACATAGGTGATCTTGGTCGTTTTTCTTTGGTATATGACATCTAATATTTATAATTTGAAGAATTACAGTTAAAAGAAAAAAATAGATCCTAAAACATTATTACAAACACTAATTTAAATATTTGATGTCATAAATTCATAATATAGGTACTAAATAAACAATATCGAAGTTTACCAACGCCAGAGGTGGGATTTGGAGCCTCGTCCTTAGTTTTGCGGCTATTGCCTATACCACTCGGCCACTCCAGTGGTTTAAGCATCAGCCACGAAAGCTGAGGACGTTGGGTTCAAATTACACCTCTGGCGTTGGTAAGCTTCGATATTTTTTCTGTGGTATATGGGATCAAATATTTAACTTTATACAGGGTGTTTGGTTAGCGGTGTCGGAGCTTTTAAGGGCTTAAACTACAATCAATTTCATCGATAAATTACCATACAATTTTTTTTTTGTGCCAACGATAATTAAATGGCGGCCATTTTAACATTTCAAACAGACGAATACGGACGCACGTGATATTTCTGGAATTATACGTTTATTATCGGTCCTATCCCTGCAAAAAAAAATCTCGTTAGAGAGCTCATTAGATAAGCAAACTAATTAAGCTAATCATTTGACTCAACTATTTGAACAACAAGACTAAAAAAAAAATTTTAAATTAAAAATAGTTTAAAATTCACCTTAATTTTTAAATTAATTTAATTTGCATGAAAACTAGGTCGTTAAGATAGGTTTTTGGTGTTGTTATTAATTAGTACAGTATGTTAGCTAAAAAATAACACCATAATTACAGTTATACCTTAAGTACTTTAGGAATTACAAGTGCTCAAACATACACCAAAACAGCTGCATTTAGCGTTCCCGATGCAAAATCCATAAACAAATGAATGTCAGCAGTGTACCGACTAGTGAAGTGGCCGCCTTCCATCCATCCAGTGCATGTTTGAGCACTTGTAATTCCTAAAGTACTTAAGGTATAACTGTAATTATGGTGTTATTACTTAGCTAACATACTGTACTAATTAATAACAACACCAAAAATCTATCTTAACGATCTAGTTTTCATGCAAAATTAAATTAATTGAAAAATTAAAGTGAATTTTTTACTATTTTTAATAAAAAAAAAGTTTTTGCCTTATTGTTCAAATAGTTGAGTCAAATGATTAGCTTAATTAGTTTGCTTATTTAATGAGCTCCCTAACGAGATTTTTTTGCAGGGATAGGACCGATAACAAACGTAAAATTCCATAAATATCACGTGCGCCCGTATTCGTCTGTTTGAAAATTTAAAATGGCCGCCATTTAATTATCGTTGGCACAAAAAAAAAATTGTATGGTAATTTATCGATAAAATTGATTGTAGTTTAAGCCCTTAAAAGCTCCGACACCGCTAACCAAACACCCTGTATAGGTACATCGTAGTGTTACTACCTACTTAAAAAAATAACTTAAAAATAACATTTCGTTGAGATATATTGCAGTCTGTTTTTTTTGGCGGCATCGGCCATACAATATGCTGCTACTCTTTCTCACCACTAACAGACTGTGTTTTGAGTTGCCAAATACAGGGTGTTTGGTTAGCAATGTCGGAGCTTTTAAGGGCTTAAACTACAATCAATTTCATCGACAAATTACCATACAATTTTTTTTTGTGCCAACGATAATTAAATGGCGGCCATTTTAAAATTTCAAACAGATGAATACAGGCGCACATGATATTTCTGGAATTATACGTTTGCTATCGGTCCTATCCTTGCAAAAAAATCTCGTTAGAGAGTTCATTAGATAAGCAAACTAATTAAGCTAATCATTTGACTCAGCTATTTGAACAACAAGGCTAAAAAAAAATTTTATATTAAAAATAGTAAAAAATTCACCTTAATTTTTCAATTAATTTAATTTTGCATAAAAACTAGGTCATTAAGATAGGTTTTTGGTGTTGTTATTTGTTAGTACAGGATGTTAGCTAAAACACAGCACCATAATTACGGTTATACCTTAAGTACTTTAGGAATTAGAAGTGCTCAAACATGCACTGGATGAATGGAAGGCGGCCACTTCACTAGTCAGTACACTGCTGACATTCATTTGTTTATGGATTTTGCATCGGTAACGCTAAATGCAGCTGTTTTGATGTATGTTTGAGCACTTGTAGTTCCTAAAGTGCTTAAGGTATAACTGTAATTATGGTGTTATTTTTTAGCAAACATACTGTACTAATAAATAACAATACCAAAAACCTATCTTAACGACCTAATTTTCATGTAAAATTAAATTAATTGAAAAATTAAGGTGAATTTTTTACTATTTTTAATATAAAATTTTTTTTTTGCCTTGTTGTTCAAATAGTTAAAGGAGGGAAAATCATTTATTAACAACAATATAGTAACAAAGGATAAATTAATTGTTATCACGCAAGCACTGATGGAGATATTGGAGATATTAGGTACTCTAGTCAGGTAGAGGAAAGATTGGGTAGAGCTGCGCCATCTTTTAGGCCAAAGAAGTTTTTAAAGGAGTTAAATTTGTGGCGCGTACCCCGAATACACATGCTTGTAGCACGGAATATGGAAATTATAATTTTCGATCTAAGCCAGCCCATTGTTCAAATAGTTGAGTCAAATGATTAGCTTAATTAGTTTGCTTATCTAATGAGCTCTCTAACGAGTTTTTTTTGCAAGGATAGGACCGATAGCAAACGTATAATTCCAGAAATATCACGTGCGCCCGTATTCGTCTGTTTGAAATTTTGAAATGGCCGCCATTTAATTATCGTTGGCACAAAAAAAAATTGTAACTGAAACAGCTTTATGGTTTACATGCATACTATCATCGCAGCGTTCATCAGAACTGACATTAAATTTCTCTTGCACATTTCACACCGAAGATTGAATTTCGAGTGCAGTCCCTTTCATTTTTCAGATTTAATTTTTATATAAGAAAAAATACATCCAAATTATGGGCCATGATCATTGATCTTAGCTAATTGATCCAGAAAATGTCGTACATTAATTATCCGTCGCCCTGTAATTGGACTATTTACATGACTAGTACCTTTCTCTATAATAAATTCATGCTCTTCCTCTGGCAACTCCTGGTTCCTATAATAAAAAAGTTAGATAAGTTATATTATTAGTCAGCCTTCTCCGTAGCCTACTTAGTAGTGAATGTGCTTACGATGCTGGAGGATCCGGGTTCAAATCCCTGCGAGGGCATTAAATATTTGAGTATTTATTATCAGTATTATCACAACTCGAAAAAGGGTTGATTATCTCTAATCCAAGCCGATCCAGGAAATTTCATATAACATTAAAGACTCTAAATATGGCTAGGAATACAGCATTAAAATATGTCGCAACACGCAATGCTCGCGAGCAGCCTGTACTCGTATGTACTGATCTATTATACAGGGCGTCCCACGGCGATGCCACATGGAGGGAAAGTACCTTAAATATCATAGATAGCATATTTTACTGAAAGAATATTCCTTTTATGTTTAAAACTGAATAAAACAGCATTCATTTTTTTTAAAAACAATTGTATGGAAAAAAAATATCGCGACGTCGGAGATCTAGTACGGTCAAATCGTACATAATTTTACCCTAAACTCGCAAATCAAGTAGTATCGCTGCATTTTTGGTATGTTGTTTAGACACCATAGGACAGTATAAAACCATATTTTGCAAGCAAAAAAAAGTTGTGCTAGCTGGGTAGTACGTGAAAAAGTGCGAAATTTACGGCCATTTTTTAGTTTCTGATTTTTATTTAAAAAACCTTATGTTTTTTGATAGCATATGTAAATAAACGTTTAAAGACTAATAAATTTCCAACAAGTTGAGCTAACATGCATTACCGTAAGTCTTATAGTTTCAGAGATTCGAGACTTTAAAAAGTACCCCTTTTTGTTAACTAGATAAAATTTTGTGTTTTCCTAACGTTTTCGACTTAATATCGCCTCACCTAATTATGCTACGAAAAACATGCAATAATGACCTTATAGCGCACTTAATTTTCTTTAATTTAAGGGTAAAATTAGGTCAGTAAACTTTGCAGTTGAAAGTATAAACCCGAAATTCCAAAGGCAGGAGGCCCGCTATCTAAGTTTTTCATACAAATCGCAAGTCGAGTTGCAAAGCTGCAATTTTGGTATATTATAAAAGCCTTATAGATATATACGAAAATGCATATTAAAAGAAAAACAAAAAAATTATTTGGGCATAGGACGTAAAAAACGGAAAAAAAATCGCACTTTTTTTAGTTTTTGACGTTTAACTAAAAATCTATTACCTTTTTGATACTGATTGCAATAAAACTAAGAAAGAACATTAAATTTGAAAGGATTTGAGCTACGTTGCATCACCGTAAGTTATATATATTTTGAGATACGACATTTCATAAAGTGCCCTTTTATCAAAACATAAACAAATTTTAGGTTACGTTAAAGCTATTCACTAAATATTGGCAAAACGTTCGCGCTAAGAAAAAAAAAGTAATTGTAGATAATAACTACATTAAATTTGGAACAAATTGAGCCGATAACAATTACTGTAAGTCTTATAGTTTGGGGGTATACGAGGCTTCAAACATGCATTTATTTTCTTAACTTAATGAAGGGCACATTTTGAAATGTCGTATCTCTAAATCTATATAATTTAGGGTAATGCAAGGTAGCTCAAATCCTTTCAAATTTAATATTCTTTCTAAGTTTTCTAGCAATCAGTATCAAAAAGATAATAGTTTTTTAATTAAACGTCAAAAAGTAAAAGAAGTCCAATATTTTTTCAGTTTTTTTCGTCCTATGGCGACATTCCTGTTTTGTTTTTCTTGTAATAAGCATTTTTGTACGTCCTTATAGGGCCTATATAATATATTAAAATTGCAGCTTTGCAACACAACTTGCGATTTGTATGAAAAACTTACATAGCGAGCCTACTGCCTTTTGAATTACGCGTTTTTAGTTTCAATTACAAAGTTTACTGACCTGATTATACCCTTAAATGAAAGAATATTAATTGCGCTATAAGGTAATTATTTCATGTTTTTCGTGGCATAATTAGGTAAGACGATATTAAACCAAAAACGTTAGCAAAACTCAACATTTTATCTAGTTTTCAATACAGGGTACTATTTGAAGTCTCGAATCTCTGAAACTATAAGACCTATGGTAATGCATGTTATCTCATCTTGTTACAAATTCATTCATCTTTAAACGTTACCTGATGCATATTGTCAAAAAATGTAAGGCTTTTTTTATAAAAATCAGAAACTAAAAATAGACAGTTACTTTCACAGTTTTTCACGTATAACGCAGCTAGCACAACTTTTTTTTGCTTGCAAAATGTGGTTTTATATTGCCCTATGGTGTCTAAATAACATACCAAAAATGCAGCTTTACTACATGTTTTGCGAGTTTAATATACGATTTGACCGTACTAATCTTACTGAAAGAAGACATTATTTCGATTTACAAAAAGAAGTTGAATTGCATTTTGAATTATTTCATGGTTAACCCGGGAATCGAACCCGCTACATTCGAATCGGGAATCGAACCCGCTAATGTATGATTACACATAGCTAAAATTCATTGGCCGTGTGGTGACGGCAGTAAGAATACATTTGTCACCACCCCAACTCCTCCTGCGGGTGTCGTAAGAGTCGACTAAGGGATTGAAGTGTCACTGACCATTATTTTATAAAAGATTGATGATGGGTAGCAGCGTCATCATAGTGGACACATTACTGCGATCGCCAATCCGCTTGCCCAGCGTGGCGATTATAGGCATGTGCCTCCTAATGCGTCCACACGCGTAATTAAAAGGAGAGGCCTAAGTCCAGCAGTAGACTGTCATAGGCTGATGATGATGATATGATGATAAAATGCATAACTCCTGAACTATTATAGATAGGTACTCTTCTAGAAAGGTTCAAAATGGGGTTAAAATCCTAAAACCAATAAAATTCACATACCAACTTTTGTAGCTGTGCCTACGTTATGTACATATTGTACATACGTATGCTTACAAATATTGCAACGATTAATTGAACCAGATTTTGGTGGGCCGATTGTGGTGAGAGGAGAAGTATGCTTACTTAACTTCGATAACAATACAATAGATGAACCTGACCTGATGAAGAATTGATAGGGCCAATTGAGCTGAAGTTTAGTATGCCTTTGGTGACAAAACTACTATAAGGTGTAATAGTGCGGGTTTGATGAGGAGTTGGAGGACGATCATAATATACTGTATGAGTATTACACCTTATTGTAGTTTTGTTCGGTTCATTCTTAGAAATCGATGACTAGCAGAAAGCTGTATCCTTACACATTGTCTGAGGCGGTTTCATTTGCCAGAGGAATTCCGTTGTTTAGGTTTGCCTCATTTAATGGGGTAGACTCGTTGACTGTGTTTCATTAGTAGGATCGTCCATCAATTCTATAAAACATTTAAAAAAATTAATAGGACGTTTTAAAGTCACCATAGCCAAAATGACAAGAACGGAAACCTTATAGATTCGTCATGGCCGTCTGTCACAGACGATTTACTCTCAAACTGTAAGTACTACTAGAATAGGAGATCTGGCTACAGGAGTCATAATACTCATAATAATTCCGCCAAAAACCAAGTACATTTTTTTTAGTTCATCTTCCGTGTTTTTTTAGTCAGCCTCCGTAGCCTAGTTGGTAGTGACCCTGCCTACGAAGCTGGAGGTTCCGGGTTCGAATCCCGGCGAGGGCATTCTTTGTGTATTTATTTATCACAAATGTTTGTTCCTTGGTCATGGCTGTCTATGTATTTAAGTATCTATATGTATCTATCTATTATATATATCGTCGCCTGGTACCCACATCACAAGCCTTAATTGAGCTTACCGTGGGACTAGGTCGATTTGTGTAAGATGTCCCAAGATATTTATTTATTTATTTATTTATTTATTTATTTATTATTTTAACATACTATAAGAGTATAGAAAAATCTAAGTTGATTTTTTGTTGATCCTGAACAGAAACAGGATCGATTGGCATCAAAAAAAGTTTTTTAAAAAGGACAATTTTTTCGCAACCTGTATGATTTTTCCAAAATCAGTAAACGCCAATTTTCATTAATTTAAAATCGAGGAAGGTCTTATAAGACCATTTTCGCATAGCTACGTACTCTGGATCTGGTAGTTGCCCTCACTGACCCAAAAATAATTTCTACCCTGTCTACACCGTGTTTTTATTGATTTCCGTTAAATTAAAGGGAAGCTTATTTAGGTCAAAAATGATCTATTTCTCTAAGAAACTAGTGTCTTAACACTTACTGTCTTATTTAGACATGTGCCGTCACAGCAGCCGTCAGTCGCCCGACATCTTATTTTTAAGGTTCTCTCTCACACTTACCATCACCATTACAATTATTATTGTATGAAAAAAAAAACATTTTTTTTTCGAAATAAACAAAAGCCGATATACCAGGCAACTTCTATTAATGTTCCAAGTAACCTGTCCAATTTAACGGAAATCAATAAAAACACGGTGTATATATTACCTATATAAAAAAATAATACTTATACTTGCAAATGGAAATATTAAGGGTTTATATCCCTACCATTTGCGGGTTGTAACGCACATAGCTTATTTTCTTTCTTGGTATAAACGACGTCAGTGTTCGTTTATTTCTTTTGTTCCCCACTTGAACAAAGCTGAAAACTTAGGAAAAAAACTGTTAAAAAATCATAAGAAATTAGATTTCACTCAAGAAAGACCAACCGACCGAACGAAATAATAGTAAAGGGTCATTCCAGGTGAAATCAACAAATCGAGTGTGCTGCATGGTTTCTGATTTGAATGAAAAAAACCGGCCAAGTGCGAGTCGGACTCGCGCGCAAAGGGTTCCGTACCATTATCAATTTATTATTAAAAAAATACAGTTAAATCAACCTACTTCAAAAACTATAGGAGGTAATTTAATCAAACCAAAAATCGTTGATAGAGTTTATTAATGTGCATAACATATATTTTTTTTAGAATTTTATATCGCGTAGTTTAAAAAATAAAGGGGGGGGGGGACACATTTTTCATACTTTGAGAGCTGATATCTCGAAAATGATTTGCTTAAATAAAAATGAAATGTATAAACCTTCATATCATTTTCAAAGACCTTTCTATTAATACCCCACAAGCTTATATACAACTAAAATTTTTTTTTTATCCCCCAGTTACATGTATGGAGGGCCCCACCCCAATGGTTTTTTTTACAATTTAGTATCATAATCCTGTAGCGGTTCATACAACACATACCCTTACCAAATTTCGTTACTGTAGCATTTATAGTTTCCGAGTAAATTGGCTGTGACAGACGGACAGACGGACAGACGGACAGACGGACAGACGGACATGACGAATCTATAAGGGTTCCGTTTTTGCCATTTTGGCTACGGAACCCTAAAAATTGAGGATGGCATCATCATGGATCATGGTGGCAGACGTGCTGAACCATTGGACACATGAAGATTAATGATGAGCAGCAGCAGCACAGCATCGTCACAGTGGACAAATTACTGCGATCGCCAACCCTTTTGCCAGCGTGGTGATTATGGGCATTTACCTCCTAATGTCCAATACGCATAGTTAATAGGATCACCTTGTATATTATTCTATCCATTTATCGGCCTGATTAATATGTACACTATACAAAGTTGCAAATTTCTAATTCTAAGGGTCACTCAGTTATGCTGCGGACAGACAGACAGACCGACGGACGTAGCGAAAGTATAAGGGTTCCTAGTTTACTACGGAACCCTAAAATCTCGTGTCGATTTAAAACATTCCTTTCAGTCGTGTTTTCTTTTATCGCCACCTTTACTTTTTTCACACTTGTATCGTAATGTCATCATTAGGGTTAGGAATTTGGTGGCATTTAAGGAACAGAGCGTGGTGGAGTCGATGTTACAAATATTTTTTACTTGAATAAATGATTAACTTATAAAATAATAACGAAATAGTGTTGCGTTCAAGCTGGATTTATCAATGAATTTAAATAAATAACATGAATTTTGTTTTTGAGACTCTAGAAAAATGTTCATTTTCAATAAAAATGTTGATAAATGAGAAAATATATTTATTTGATTTTCAAGGTTCTAGTTTTCTCGAAGCCCATAAATATTATATAATAATCATATTTAAGCTATATTATACAAATAATATTGAACTTAATTTCATAGAAAGTCAAATATTAATACCTACAATAAAATTGTTTAGAACTTAAAATGGGCGAAACCCTGTTAAAAAGAATTATGTATTATTTTAGATTAATTAATTACTCAATCAATCATAAACAATTTGAGCAACGACTCCACTGTCATCTGTTCACCTAATGCCACCAAAATTCCTAACCCTAGTCATCATCATCATCCATCATCATCATCATCATATTAGCCGAAAGACTTCAACTGCTAAACATAGGCCTCTCCCAAAGATTGCCACAATGACCGATCCTGCGTTACCCGCATCCAGCGGACCCTGGGGCAAGATTTTTTTTTTGTGTTATCGGTTAATTCCGAAAACGTTAACTTACAAAAAAAACTCTCTTTTGTAACCCGAATTTTTCTTTTTTGGTGTGACTGATATGTAGGTATACCTGTACCAAATTGCAAATTTGTTATACTAACGGCTTATGAGCTATGCTGCGGACAGACAGACGGACAGACTGAAAGACGGACGGACGGAACCCTAAAAAGGTTGGAATTAATTTTGGGTCTATATCGGGTGGCATAATTTTTTTATTTCAAAAAAATTGTTGCATACCAACTTTACGCCGTAAAATGAATGGCCTAAACATCGTTGCACATATTTTAGTTTTGCTGAAATTGTTAATCCTAACTTGGTTGTTCCTAAATATCGTTTGTCCTAATGATTTTCGTGTCTAATGTGTATTATGTATCGAATAATAATTGTGCATAATTGTGATGATCCTACTATTTAATGTACTAAAACTAACTACCTTTAAAAAAATATTTTCCTTAAACTTAACCCCCCCTTAAACCACCCAACCCTGTTGTCCAAAGAATTTTAGTCATCAGTACGGATACGGACCTAGGAACCGGTCGACGAAGCCCCGCTGCGCGGGACTTCTATTCCTGATCTAAGGGATAAAAGGTACCTAACGAACCTATCCAGGTTAGAGTAGGGGAGGTACAGATTCATTATTTTCTAATACAGGGGGCTTCGCCCCCGAGCCCCCCTTGTGGGGCGCTTCGCTCTCCCGTTGCCCCTTTTTCGGGTTTACAAGAATGAGTATGGGTAAACAATTGATTAGCTTCGCTCTCCCGTCGCCCCTTTTTCGGGTTTACAAGAATGAGGATGGGTAAACAATTGATTAAAAATACTTAAGTATTTTATAGACTACGCCTTTCACTCCACCCTATCCTAGAAACCTAACCATTCCAAGTCGGTTTTACCCTGGCTTATTACTTGAACATTATTTTAAACCATTCACCATATTGTTAATATGCTTTTCTAAATGAAATTTCAGACATAACAATTGTAGGCGCAAAGAAAATTGACAGTTGAGCAGTAGGAAAAACAATATTAATCACAATGAACATTATGATTATTAAGCTTTAGGTAATTCGACGTTCGAGTAATCAATATTAGGATAAATATAGTGTAGGTGTTTTAAATGTGTATGCGCAAAATAAAGTAGGCTATACGAGTATGCCATTTAACACTATGCCATACATTCTCGGCCAAAAAAATTTAGGACAATCGACATTATACAACACGACAGGCACCCCTTAATTTTATCTTAAAAATATACCTACTCTTCAGACAAAGTTTCGGTTCAAAGACTTTTTTTTTGTACACTTGTATAACGATGAACACTGTCACCTGCGTCGAAAGTGTTAAAAGGGATAAATATTTAAAAAAAACTGAAATCAATTTGTCTTATTTTTTAATCAGCAGATGGAATACGACGTATCAAGTCCCTATCTTTCAAATCACACTATTTCCATACAAACTTTCAACTACCTTTTACCACCTTTTCCCACTTTAGGGTTTAAATATTATAAAATGGTTTCTTATTTTGTATACAAATAATTATATAAGTAACCTTCTGTAAAAATGCCATCTTTCTAGCCCTAGTAATTTACACTAAATTTATAATCTACCTTAGTCTCCTTAAACAAAATCTACACCCCTACTTAACCCTCTCAATCATGGAATTTCCCTACTCTCTGGTATATTATTGCTTTTTTCGTATTTTACTTAGTAAATCTCCTACAATGTTTTAGGTATCCAATTGTAAATTTGCATTCCCTTGTTATAAAATACTTTTATAGGGAGTATTATAGCTTTAAGTTAAACTTCAACCCAATAAAAATTCTAATCCCCTTTTAACCTTTAAGAAATGATTAAATTACATTTCTTGTACCCTTGTAAAATACCTTATTAATACTAAAGTGTCAAGTTTCTAAATTAAAATAAATTTGGATCCCACCTTTGCACTCTTATCTTACCAGAAAAAACAGCTTATACACGAAGTTTGACATTGTCATTCAAATGAACAATAAGTTGAGTCTCTAATTGTTTACACTTATTTTTACCAATGTATAAAATACGCAATAGAATGTCGAATTTACAAGAATATGTTTGTAATTTACCATTTTTGAAGTTACCTAGGTCACATAAACGTGTACGAGTATTTGCTCGTGCTATGATCAAAACATAGTACCTACCGAAAAAAGCAACATTATTATTAGGTACTTTGTTTGTGCAATATGCAACACGGAAGTTACCTCTTACCTACATGTATCCTAGGTACCTAATGTAGGCACAGGTAACGTAGGTAAATAAAATCATCAACATGTATGCAAGGTACCTACATCATTTTTGCGTAAAGGTGCGTTCGAACTAAAAGAGCATTCGCTGTTCTAACCTCCCACTCTACGAAATTCGATCTACTGATCGAAGTACACAAAACGTGATTGGTTGATTTCGTAGAACAGGCGCTAGAATAGGGAATGATCTTTTGGTTTAAATGCACCATTACTATTAAGAACAGGAATTCCCTCGGTTTACCAAGGAGCAGTTCATGACAGCCTTCGTTACCCTTCTGCCACTGACGACGACGACTGCGACTGGTCTGGTGACGTGATATGATTAAATCTTGTTATCCACATTGTAATCCACACTCCTTTTTTTTACTTTAGAACAACCTGTATATTAGCAGCTCCTGAGGTAATAAAAAACCGGCCAAGAGCATGTCGGCCCATGCTAGGGTTCCGTAGTTTTCGAATATCTCTGAAAATATTGACTTTAGAACAAAACTTTGTTTGAAAATCCCTTATTTTTTTTTCAAAGACCTCTTTAACGATATTCCACACTATAGGATTACAGCAAATAAAAAAATCATTCACACTTCACCAGCTTTTTTCTAATGTTTATTTGACCACTTTGGCGGCATAATTAATATGTATACCTGTACCAAATTGCAGATTTCTAGTACAGTCGAAGACAAAATAAGGGGTATACAAAAACGTTCAAAAATATGTCCTAGTGCACTCTAATTCTGTGTAATAAGAACGTCGTAACATATTTATGAACGGATTATTTCGATACTTATTTTTGCACTTGACTGTACTAACGGCCACTGAGTTATGCAGCGGACAGACAGACGGACAGAGCAAAACTATAAGGGTTCCTAGTGTACTACGGAACCCTAAAGAGGTACAATAGTATGAAACCTCTTTTAAAGAGAAGCTTACATAAATACTCTACATTTATCCGTTCCCTTAATTCCTTAAGGGTTAAGGGACCTACCATCTAACCTGGTTGTCAAAAACATGCTCCATAACTTACACAATCAATCAGAAATATCTGCCAAAAGTGAAACACGTGTCGTTAAGGAGTTCCGTTCTGGTCTTTATCAGCAGTTCCACCTACTCACATTACAACGCATAAATGAAAATGCTTGATGTGTACAGTTACATATATACAAAACACCAAAGTGTTCCGAAGTTCCGTTCTAGCCTTAAGTAAGGAAGTATCACTTTTTGAAGGAAAATGGATGATTGGTTGGGTTGATAAATCTCAAAACGGTTTTATGTGTGCAACAACATCATCATCAACAACCTATATCAATACATTGCTAGACAAAGGCCTCTCCTATTACTTATGCGTATGGATGCATTAGGAGCTAAATGTAAATCGCCACTTCAATTCCTTTTTCGACTCTTGTGACACCCGCGGGAAGAATTGGGGTGGTGACAAATGTATTCTTACTGCCGTCACCACACGGTATTTGTGTACACAAACTATGTATCAGAAAATACTACTTACTTATATATAAAAAAATGTAAAGATTACTTACCACCACTTTACCACTCTACGTCCTGTTTAATATAGACTCTGAAACAACCAGTAATATGTCAAACGTTTATCTACCAAAAGAAACATCTCAGAAGATGAGAGAAATTGTCTCAGTTCAGTGGATAAAAATCTAAATGGTACACTATAAACAACTAGTATTAAAACTCTAAATGTCATACGAATAAATTTAACTGAGGGATCGAATGATGTTTACACTCACCACATTATTGTAAGATTTATTTTATTATATTTAAAGTATAATCAACAAGAAGAAAAAATATAGTAAGACGTTACCTATATATTATTTGAAACATCAATGACATCTCTGTCTTTTTTTCGTTGCCTAGCAACCAGGTCGTAATTGTACCTATAGGGCGGCCGGATTTAAAAAATTGAATAGTGGTCAAATAGGTGAATAGTGGTGCTCGCTTTATATCGTATATAAATATAAGCGTTTTTACTAAACTTCTCAAAAATAATATAAACACTACAAGCTCACTTTATTCCACGGATACATATTAATACCAAAGGTACAGTTCGTGAAATATAAATTGGTAACTTTCTACCTACATTATAGTAAAAATAAACATTCAGTTTATATTTCTCGAACTATACAAATATTTCTCCAGTTGACAAACAAAAATAACAAATACGTACTCGAAATAAAGCTCGTATCTCAGTTCCGATTCAATACTGACGATACAAGGTTGCTAAGAGGAGTGACAGTTTTGGCTCGCAAATATAATACAAAAGTGAAAAATTTATATCCAGCTGTGGCCATAAATGTATGCATATTATCTAATATTCAAATTGTTATTATACACAAGAATAAAGAAAATACAAATAAATAACTAGGAATGTATTGCAATCTACGAATTGAAACTAGTAGGTATACCTTTTGTGTCCGTATTGATAGAGTCCTGTGCCACTCAGCGAATCCTTCAGTATTTAAGTATCAGTAAAGCGTACGTGCCATTTCTAGAAAGAGAATATAAGTATAATATATAAATCATTCTAGTTTCAAACCAATAAGCTACGTTTCTGAACTTATTTATATGCAGTTCAGCTTATTTTGTGTGCCGTAGCCGCAGTTTCCATGATACACTTTGTAGTTCGCGAGGATCTGGTTTTTACTGTTATACTGTAAGTATCATCATCAGCCTATGTTAGTTCAATGCTGGACGTAGGCCTCTCCTATTAACTATGCGTATAGACGCATTAGAAGGTAAATACCCATAATTGCCACGCTGGGCAAGCGGATTGGCGATCGCAGTAATGTGTCCACTAGGATGACGCTGCTGCCCATCATCAATTTTGTAGAATGGTCAGTGACACTTCAATCCCTTAGTCGACTCTTACGACACCCGCAGGAGTTGGGGTGGTGACAAATGTATTCTTACTGCCGTCACCACACGGCGTACGACTGTATGTATAACTTATTATTATAATAAATAAAAAATAATATACATAATATTTCCTTCGGTTACCGCGAGGATTACACATGAAATAAAACTATGAAAACAGTCATCCGCAGACCACGAAACCTGTAAAGTGTTCGAAACGTCGGAAAGATGTTAAAATTAGTTAATATACGCGAATTTATCCTTTTTCATGTTTTTATTTCAAAAATAATTTACTTTCATTTACAATACTTTCTTACCAAGAAATCGCGGCCGTAGAAATCGCGGTGGCGATGAGCACAGATTTTATTCCACAAATCAACCATTAAATTAAAGACTCGAATCACTTTGAATATGTATACCTACTAATATAATTACATAACAAACATATTATATCTTTCTTATTATTGTTATAACTAAATTGACACATGTGTTTTCAAATGACGTATTTTGCTGCCAGAGTACAGAAAATAAACTCCATTACACCAAATCGTATCCGGAAACTTTTTTCATTTTTAATCGTTTTTGAGAATGTAACTTATACGTGTTCGGTAGTATTGAGTTTTATTTTGAATCAGTTGTTATAGTTTTCTTGTGTTCCGTCATAAAAATAACAAGAAACTTAAATAAACGATGGGGTTCGAAAGAATTTCTTCGTTCTGATTTTCCCTACTTATTTAAAGACACTTTGAGTACTGGCATCCCTTGACGTGTATGTATATGATTTTATGTCATTTTCAATGTCAAAAAGAGCTGTCAACGGGAGCGATTTGGCGCACAGATAAAATATAGGGAAGATTCCGTGTATTAAGACATACATGAACAAACTATTGTCATCCTTCACCCCATCTCAAGACGTATTCCATAAGGAAAAGAGACAAATAAAGTAGCTCTACTTGGTCGTGAACTCCATCAACGACTCCATTTTTCTTGAACAATGCTACCAACCTGACTAGATAAAATGTCATTACTATTAGTGATGTCCAGTCTTCAATCGTATACTTTTATCGTCAATAATAATATTTTAACCAAATTAGGTAGCGAATACAGTAGGAATAAACCTTATTTCCTACTCAAAATCACGATCTTCTTCGATCGTGATTTCAAAATCTACATTTTAGGATAAAAATAAAATCACAAAGTTAACGAAATATTTTCTTTAATTAAAATGTCATAATGAGGGTTTCCTAAAACGTATGCCACTAGTTGGCGCCACTTAGCCGTAAGGTCCCGCTAAGAAACACAATTATCTAGCCCCAAAGAAAGACTAAGTAAATGTTTTTTTTTTTTTAATAAAGTTTAAATTTTTTAATGTATTTTTTTTAACTCATACAAAATATTTAAACCAGAAACTATAAACATAGAATTTAGACAAGTTTCTGGACCTGCTCCTGCCCTGGTGATTTCAGAAAACTCTCATTATAACATGTTTTATGGACTTATCATTCCTTAAAGCATACCTAACAATTTTGTTATGATGGCTTCTTTATAATTAAATTAATCAGTCTACACAAGTATCACATGAGCGTCATTATTAAACTAAATTTAATTTACTTGCTGGTTGACATGACATTGGATGATTACCAAATATGGTGGGCAGTACGTCAGAATGTAATCACTTATTCGCGTACCCTTGCCTGAAACAACAGCTTAAAATTGTGCGGAGCATATTTTTGAATACTCTTTAGGGTACCAGTCGTCTGCCTTTTTGATATTTTTGACCCATAATAGCCTTTGTTCAGTGTCCAGTGGAAACCTGTTGGACATTAAAAACATCGATTCATTTTTGAGTTGACTATCAATACATTTATCGATATCACGATCGGTCTCTTAAGTACCACACTATGCGATACAAATGTTTGAATCCCACTATTTATAATTACATTACGAATGTAAATACAAATGTTTTAATCACAAAACTACACATATGTATCCGACAACAAATATTGAATAAGATTTTCAGTTACTTTTACCTTAATAAGGTTCGAAATCTTAAAATTCAAGTCAAAACTAAATTGCCGGTGAAACGTAATGTCTTTATTTTGTTCATTCAGGTAACCCTGGCGGTTTTTACACCCTGGAACCACACAAGTCATCACTTTTATCACATTCCGTGCACTTATCGAACAGAAATATACATGAAAAGCTTTATTTTAATCACTTTTACTATTTGCGGTTTAGGTGCACTAGTATACACAAACAAAGATCGTTGACAGGCATTGCCGGCGTCACCCATAGATAAAATAGACTCGGTCTATCAATTTTATATGTCTATGATTTGGCGTGCGTCTGACCCCGAGGAGGCGCTCGCGCCATCTGAGTCAAAAGAGAATTTTGACTCGTGTCGCCATTTGTATGGAGAATATACGTAATTTTAAATTAAGGATTAAATTTCTCCGTTGTCTTTATGAGGAAAAATATGAATATGCCCTGATGCACTAATTCAGTTATCTGGCTTTTAAATTAACA
>JALPQI010017408.1:0-17796 GCA_025490895.1 Thaumatotibia leucotreta | reverse complement strand
CTGAAGATGAAGAATGTTCTAATTCTCAACTTTCACCTATGCACTTGATCTACAAAGGGTGATGCTCTAAGGGCGGGTTTACGAATAGCTACAGATGTTTATTAGGTGACAAGTGAACCGGCAACCTGGTTGCGTCGTCGGGTCGTTTCGGGAGTTTGAGTAATGGCAACCATGTGAGGACCACACGTATTAGGTCACAGGGTTCTGAGAACGGGAGAAACATTCGAAAGGTTCATCTTTTGAACAGTAAAAAGACACTTTTAGATTTATAACTGTTATATTCTTGATCTATTAAGTCAGTTTGAAATCAGCGCAGACTTGGAAAAGTTTCACTGAATCATTTAATGAAAACTCATTTAAAGACACGATTAAGTAGGTACAATGGAACTTTGTTATCAAATTCAACTGAAGTCTGAAGTTGAGTGACCTCTTCAGTTTGGTCAAAATTGCGTTCCGTAACTTGTCTAGGTTTTGCATTTCTTTACCGATATTTCGGATACCTCACCGATTCTGTAAGCAGTTTTAATAATTTCTCATTAATCGTTTTCAATCATTTGTCATCAGAAAACATCTTTTAGTAAATTTTTGTTTTAAAAATACAAGTGAATCTCATAAGCACTGAGCTTATTGTAAGCAAGGCAATAGTACAAAATACTTTCGTTGTTTTGTATCGATTCAATCGGTATTTGCTTTTTTTATGGAAGTAAGGGGAAGCGAGGAATTTAAAATGGAATGTGACCTAATTTTACGCCAACTACGTATACGTATACCCCCCAACACGATTCTTATCTGATAAGGTGATCTCTAGCTATTACGTCATGTACCTTATTTAAAACATTCCTTTAGTGATATAGTGAAATTGGCACGGAAGAATACGTAAAAGAGGCCTCCACCATGCCCCACATACCGACTAAACTTAGGGCATTATTTACTGATTGTATAATAACATTTGTAACGATAACAATCGGGTGCGTTGCGAAATGAACCATGTGCGTAAACTATGCTATTCTAGATTTTCTCCAAAATTAGTCTTGGAAGTTGTATTTTATTTGGTATCATGTTGAAGATGTCCGGTGAAAGCGAATAATAATTATGGAGTACGTTATTATATTGCCATACGATGAGACATAGAGCCGGAAGATTAACTATTGGTTCCTATCTGCCTACTGAAACCATAATAGGTAATATAATATATATCTACTAAGTAAAAGGGACAGTTACTTATTGCGTATAACAAATCCTATGCTAGCTTTTATTAGCACCATTTCAGTCTCGATATTTTCCGAAAATTGGGGAATTCCCGTTCCCGTGTGGTTTGGGGAACGAAATCCAGTAATTAAAAAAAAATAGGAACTACTGTTTCATATAATATGTATAAGTTCCACCATGGATATCCCTACTTTTTGCCATCAAATATATCCAATACTTCTTCTCGATTAAAAGTGTGTCAAAATATGGATTATAACCCACTCTTCCCGTGATTGTCGTAAGAGTCGCCTCAACCCCCAGCCAATTTATGGGTAACGCATAGATAAGATACCGAAAGATCATAAAATTTATCACACCTAACGGTTTCGATCATATTATGCTGGAAAACCTATCGTGTATGCCCAGCATGATGAAAAATTAAGACTGAGACGACTGATTGACTAGTTGAATGTTATTACTTATTATTCATGCTATTAACTGAGTCAATGGCAAAAAAACTGATCTAACGAAAGACGTCCCCGTCATGTGTCAAACTGTCTTTTAACTCAGGTTCGTTACATCAACTACTACGCTATCCATTCCAATGTTGGCAGATTGCCTATCAACCTTACAAATAAAACATTTAAAAATATGTAGGTATCATGAGAAAATAGAAAAATATCATCACACACTTACATTTCAATACAAGGAAAATAATTTTAAAAACCATAAACAAGGGTGGAAAATAAAATAGATCCCTGCGGCACTCCTAATTTTACTACCTCGTATATAACAGTCCTGCCAAACGGGATTTTACTATACGACAGGTATTTTGTTCTCCATTATAAAGATACTACAGCATGGATTTCAGAGTGTTTTCCGGCAATCCACCTTGTTCTAATTTTTAAATAAGCCTTCCATTTTCTGTGCTCTCAAAAGCTTTCAAAAGATCACAATTAATACTTGTCTATTTGCATGGTCTTCCTTATATCGGAATATTTACGTAGCAACTTAAAGGAAAGCAAATCGAAGGCTTTCTTGTTCCACCTAAAGGTGGATTTACACCAAACGCTTCATGAGTGAAAAAATTCGCACGTTCTATCCCCACTCTAGGAAATTCGTTCGCTACACAAAACGTATTTCGTCGAAATTCGTTGATTTCGTAGTGTGCGGATAGAACGAGCATTCGCTCGTTTGGTGTAAATCTACCCTTACGAGAACACAAGTTCCAGGTAGATTGCAAGTTTAGTTCACCACTATTTTTGTTACACGTACTTACAGGGGCCCGTTTCTGGAAAGCTCGTAACTTGTAATACAAGTGGAAGTCTCTTTTACACTATTGATTAGATAAGGGGCCCGTTTCTCGAAAGCTTGTAACTTGTAATACAAGTGGAAGTCTCTTTTTGACATCATAAGTTAGATAAGGACTTCCGCTTGTATTACAAGTTACAAGCTTTTGAGAAATAGGCCCAAGGACTTCCGCTTGTATTACAAGTTACAAGCTTTTGATAAACGGGCTCCTAGTCGGTGCTTGTACATGTACAGTCGCCATCAAATATATCGGAGCTGCCACGGTGTTCAAAAATATCAGAGCACGCTTTAACGCCATGACAATAGAGGCATGCTCAGATATTTGTGAGCATCCTGGAGCTCCGATATATGATGGCACCTGTAGACAGGTTAGCTAGTTGCCGCGTTAGATGCAGATTAAAGACCCCGTTTTGCATAGTTGCCAGGTACAAAGTGTTAATAAGGGGTTCGCCGACGTCCATCTTCTTCGAATTAATTACGTTCGAGGGCTCGTCACTGTCCCGGTACATTCTGTCCTTAAACTTAGTACTAATTACTGTCGTTAGCAAATAGAAGTGACAGGCGGGTGACACCTGGAAGTCTCAGGAAATGAAGCAACTAACCAAGACGAGCAAACGCCAATCGAAACGAAAATAATGTTCAGAATGTACAATTCTAATATTTTAAAGTATGGTATCTAATATTTTATATATGGTAAGGCCACCGTATACCTCTTTAAAACATGTAATTTTATTATTTGTTCTGTATTTGTTTTTCAGGTGCAATAAAGAGTTAGGTATTATACGTATTGTATCATATTAAAGGTAAGTGTTTTTTTTCTCGTTAGTAGTTTTCTTATATAAAAAAAATTTTTTCTATGGCCCAGCTCATGCAAAAACATTTTTTTAGTATTTTTTTTGTGTGGGTAAAAAATATTAACTGTTATTTTAGACTAGACGCATCACACCTATTTATCTTTATACCTTTTACGTTGCTATTATTGAGTATTTTTTCTAGTTAATTTCTAATCGCGTCATTCATAGTCGAAATTTTGATATTTTTAACTTTATTCATTCAGTCATTCCAATTAGGTAGTAATCACGGATATAGTGAATAACTAACTTTTATGTTAGATATATTTCTTTACATTTTCACCATAAAATGGCTAATCTTGATTTTTTAATAAATCCAAAGAATTAATTAAATAACAAAATTTACACTTAAATATAAAACAGGAATATAAGTAGTTACATTATGGCTACATGTTAATGTGGCGTAAGTAGCTAAGTAGTCGTCTTTCTTGGCAGTAAATAACTTGTATTTATTGAAATGCATAAACACAGTCTCGATAAAGTCATAAATTCAGTGCAAGTTCAAACAAAATTATTCAAAGAGAAATTGCAAGATTGATAACTGCACCGACCGATTTAGATATCCTTATTAACTTAATAATCAATGAAAACAGCCTAAAGCCAAAACTGTAACCCAAGAATCTAGAAAATCAAGTTTTATGGTCGCGTGCTAAAACCACATAAATCCCTTTTGCTACTTCTAGTGTAAACATTATCCATATTGACCAAACATTTAAATATATTAATACAAGTACTACATCAGTATGAACTACGGGTTTGAAAATATGCGGAAATGTTGTTAGAATCTATGCGGATTTGATGAAAAATACTTTGGAATCTGCGCATATGCGTATCATGTTATTCAAATTTTCAGTAATTAAAACAATTATGCATACGACATTGAAGAACGATGAAGTTAAGTACCTACTCTTGATGGCATATACCCTACGAATAAATAAAACATAGCAGCCGCACGCTATACTATATTGCCTTTCAAAAACGGTCCTGAGTTTTAGTTGACAAGTGTTACCCCCTCTTCAATGCATCACGGTAATGAATTTCAATATCCTATAAAAACTTAAACCGCCATTTATAAATAGCTATGATTGGTCCATAAAAAATTTGATTGACTGTATTCTATAGGTAAACATTTGTCAAAGATGTTGCGCCGAAATATGCGCGGTGTTAAGAAAACCGCTATGTCCTGTCCTGCCCTTCTTGGCACAATTGAACAATTGTTTTTGGGGGCATTTTTGAGCTGGCTTCACTACTTATCATGAACTATAAGTAATTTTGATTACTTGACGTTATCTCACAGATGTCTTGAAAATAAAAATCGTTGTTGTAAGTTTACGACCTTCCACGACAAACCTTCTTGGGACCTTCTTTACTCCTGACATTAGAATGCTTCTGAAAATATACAATGCTCCCTTATTACCTGAAATACATACCTGTATGATCGCCAGATCTTCATCAATCAATGGACCAATCATTTCTATATTCGCTGATGAGTAAGATATCTAGTCATCTGAAGTTATCACAAGATCTTAGGAAGCCTAGCCAACATTCTGCAATCGTATAAGACAATAAGCGATAAGTAATAAATGCATGAGAATAACAGATTAATACGAAAGGTCACGTGACCATTTCCATGCATTATTATGGTCACGTGACTTCTCGCTTATCGTAAAGTATTGCCGAATGTCATCTCGGCTAGACCTGCTGAAATCTGCGCTAGTTAGCACTATTATATACGCACCATACTATGCAAATTCTTGAAGCATAATCCGCTGTGATTTATCGTGGATCCACGTGCCCATCAGCAATTCATGAGCTGGTAATTCTAGTCATTATTGCGATACGATCGGCGCCAATCGCAGTATTGAATAATGGTGGGGTAGAGTTATGTCTCTTTGCATCAAGTGGTCACGCCCATTTGTGACACTACTGATAATTTTCCAGATATTTGTGAGTGAGTTTAGTAAAACGCCCCACTTTGTCGTTTGCCCTAAAGCCGCTTTGACAGTTTTTTCATATGAAAATCAGGAAATCTCATCTTTATGGTAAGCGACAAAGTGCGATGTTTTACTAAAAACCAACAGTTGAGTTTGGCCGTATGGCACTAAGAATACATTTGTCACCTCCCCAACTCTTCCAGTGGGTATATTAAAGGCCCACTAAGGGATTGAAGTGTCACTGACCATTCTTTGATAGAAGATTGATGACGAACATCGTCACACATTACTGCAAACTCTATACGCATAAAGTAATAATAGAGGCTTGTTAAATGGTCAGATATTTTTGAGCACCATGTCAGTATCTATATATGTCGGCGACTGTACGAGTACAAATGTGAAAAGCGCCTCGACTCGCCCGCCTATTCGATGGAAATCGTTTTTCTATTTTACAATCTTTGTTCATTTTTCAGTTACCATTCCTGCTATTTCTGTGTGCTCTGTAGCTTTTGCATCTGATTTTTAAGCTTTTCCGGATGGTCCAACACTCCCTAATGTTCTTACTGTAGAAATAACGTAAATAACAGATTATTCATACAGAAGGACAGACTAAAATACTCGTAGCAATAATTGAAATAAATTGTACGAGGTGAAAAAGGATCCGGCAGAGAACTTCAGTGATCGACATATCCCACCGTATTGGCAAGCTGAAGTGGCAGTGGGCTGGCCATATTAAGGTGCATGCAGACCAAAAGAGCATTCGCTGTTCTTTCCCCCTACTCTACGAAATTTGATCGTTACACGAAACGTGATTCGTTGATTTCGTAGAGTGGGGGATAGAACAGCGAATGCTCTTTTGGTCTGCATGCACCTTTAGCCGTAGACCCGATAACCGTTGGGGTAAACGAGTTCTTGAGTGGAGACCGCGTCTCGGCAAGCGTAGGGTAGGACGCCCTCAGGCAAGGTGGAGCGACGATTTGCGCAGGATGGCTGGCAGGAGCGGGATGCGAGCAGCCGAAAATCGAGAACAGTGGCGTGAAATTGGGTAGGCCTATATCCAGCTGTAGACTGCGATAGGCTGATGATGATGATGAAAAAGGATTCAATATTGAAAATGGGTAATCAGATTCTGTTCAGTACGAGAGTCTAATCAAGTTTATTTGCAATTCGGACACATTTAGAACGCACACACCTTGAAAGGTTGAATGAAAATTTGTCTCGCGGCGACATAACATGATCAATCATAGCTAGTTTAGCACACGTTTATGATAAATACATAATTTAAATATACCTTATTTCAATTAATATTTAATCGATTAAAACAAGAGCAATCCTTATTTAGAGCCAACCGATTAACATGGCGCCAGAGGTAATCGATCAAAACATGGAAACGACGTGCCATTAATGTATACATAACAATTAGTATATAATTATTGTTATTTACATACAATTAAGTGATCGTTTCCGCCTGGATTGTATAAAGTGTCATAACAGATTATATATTTATGTCATCATTAACTATGTTTATGAAGCTGATTGGATTTACGTACACGAAGATTAGGTAGGTAATCTTGCTAATATAAAGGTGCATTTAGACCAAAGGAGCATTCGGTCATTCTATCCCCCAAACTACGAAATTCGTTCGTTACACAAAACGTGATTCGTCGAAATTCGTTGATTTCGTAGAGTGGGGGATATGATATAGAATGAGCGAATGCTCGTTTGGTCTAAATGCCCTTCATATTAGCAAGATTATCTACCTAATCTTCGTGTACGTAAATCTAATCATTTTCATAAATATAGTTAATGATGACATACATATATAATCTGTTATGACATTTTATACAATCCAAGCGGAAACGATTTAACAACATCATTTAACTCTTTTGGCTGAAAATAACACTGAATACTACTGTTTCACACATAATCTATTAAAGCCTGCTTGTTTCATAAGATTTTTTTGAAAAGATCAATACTTAATATAATAGTGCTATACATATGTATTTGATAACATAATACGTATCTTAATCTAGTCATGATACATGTACTACTGACATAAAATGTAAGTTCTGTATTGGCGCAGTGTGGGTAGGCCCCCACATACCACTATGTCCAGCGGTGGACTACTTTCGAATAAAATGTCGATGATGATGACTCAGTGGGTGTGCGGTACGATCGACCAGGGGGTTACCATGACGTTCTAATGCTATTCAGTTTAGTTTAAGAGAAAGGGTCAGAGATATACAACTCGTAGAACCTTGTCTCTTTCTCTCGACCTAAACTGAATCGTATTAGTACGTCATGGTAACCCCCCAGGAGAAATATGGCCGTGTTTGAACAGACAACAACATTGTTACAGTACCCATCATTACGGCAAGTGGAACTATGCCATTGGCCCCGGAATCCAGTCCGCAATGCATAATGTATGTGCATACAAGGGCGAGATTTCGACGTGTTTATTAGCGAACTCAAACCAAGCCTCCAAGTTCGCAAGCGAAACATCCCCGAAAAAGTTGATCCCATTTCTATACCGAAAGTAAAACCGAATTTTATAATGTATCTAGGTACTTACTTTAGCTGGGTATAAATTATTAAATCGTTGCCCCTGACGACAGTTGACTAACAGTTTCATGAAATCTATTTAATAGCGACAAAATTAACATTCGTTTGCGAAAGATAATGTTTGGGTTCGGGTAGCCATCTCGGGTAGGTAATATATTAGTTACATAGTATATTCGTGTATGTATATGTATATCTGTATCTGTATCGTATGTGTATGTATATCTTCATGACAATGCAAATATAATCTGTCAACAAGTTTGAAATCAGTTTTAGAACTTTTCCCTAAATAGGTTAAGATATATTGGCAAAGTAAAATTAATATTACCTTTATTTTTGTTTCAGGTGAGTATGGAAACATTACCGACTTTAAACTACATGATTACCAAGTAACGTAAGTACTTAATCGCTTCCAGTAAATACCGGTGCTACATGCAATTTACGATCAAATCTCTTCATTTTCATTCCGAAAAAGGAAATTATTTAACCTTTACGGCCACTAATCGTGTCGTCTTTTGTTTTATGGTTTAATCAGTGTATTTATTACCAAAGAGCATAAATACTCAGCAAAATTCATGGGACTTTAGTCTTTTATGGTATGAGATATGGTAGACAATCCGATACATGATGGTTGATGCTCAAAGATATCGAGATGTATGAAGCAAAGTGCTGCAAATTTTCAGTTCTCTCGTGTCAAATAAGGCGCGGTTAATCAAGTGTGAACGAGGCCATAGAGTAGGCGTTTCTGAGATCGTATGGTTGATATTAAAATTTTACATTCAGGTTTAAAAAGGTCTTTTGAGGCAAATAGAACTATGTAGCTGATAACCATGACAGTTGACACTGAAAAAATATAAATTGTTCTGAAATTCATCAACAAAAAAGTAATAAATACCTACATAGAAAAGAACCAAAAGCTCGAAAACAAATGAAGGGTCCACGGAAAAAACATGTCCAAAGCTTAAAAAAATCAGGGCAAATTCACACCTTATTCTGTTCATAGTAAGATGGTTTTTCCTTCTGTAATTTGAATTCACTAGACATGTTCTTTCCGTTCTACCCTTCAAATAGTAGGTTCGAATTTAAATACACAAATACATTCTATGACATTTCAATAAACTTAGGCCTACCGCGAATATAACTGGCATAGGACAAACATTTCGAGCATCGAACTGTCTCTATCATTCTAGCGAAAGCGTCATAAGTATGACAAGAACAGTTTTCAGATAGGATATATCGTGAAGTTCGCAGTAGCCCCCAGCTTCGCAGAAAGGGCTACACGACCAACAAGACTAAATTCTTTGGCGGTTTGGGTATCCGCTCTTCTTCAAGTGTGGCTCTGCCGGCTTTCTTGTCTTCCGCTTACAGCTCGCTATCTCTCGTCGGTATTATTCTTAACCTTCCTCAGATACCCGTCGTAGAGATAGCGAGCCTGGTGCAAGCAGAGAGAGCCTGGTCAGACTCGTGCCCAGGTGCGGAAATCCCAACCACAAAACACGTTCAGAGGGCTTGGGACAACCCTCGCCTGAAAGGCGATTTTAATTTACTTTTGGAACGAAATCCGGCCGACTCTGAACGCGCTCGTCTTTTGGCCGTTTCAGCCCAAGAATCAGGGTACTGGCTGAACGTTCTTCCCTCCAGGAATATAGGCACTGTCTTGGACCCAGGTACCTTACGTATTGCTATTTGTTTGCGCCTTGGGTCCAAAATATGTGTTCCTCATACCTGCGTCTGTGGTAAAGCTGTGGATCAGCTGGGACGGCACGGTCTGTCATGTCAAAGAAGCGCCGGCCGCATGTACCGCCATGGCACCCTGAACGACCTAGTACATCGGGCGCTAGCCACCGTCTCAATACCCTCTACTTTGGAGCCCACAGGTATGGTGAGAGACGATGGCAAGCGTCCAGATGGGGTAACTCTGGTGCCATGGAAACTGGGTAGGGCCCTGGTGTGGGACGTGACATGCGTGGACACGTTCGCCCAGTCCCACATCCAGGTAACACGCACCTCGGCCGGTGCTGATCAGGCTCAGATCTTCAAGCGCCGCAAGTATTCTAGTTTACTACAAAACTATGATTTTGCGGCGCTTGCGGTGGAGACCTTAGGGCCCTGGTCAGCCGACATGAAGCAGTTTATGAGGACCCTGTCGTCCCAGTTGATCCGCGCTTCTGGGGACCCCAGAGCTGGCGCCTATTTTTCCCAAAGGATCAGCATTGCGATCCAAAGAGGGAACGCTGCCAGCGTCATGGGGTCCATGCCGCAGACAGACCTGCTCGACGGGGTATTCTTTTTATAAGGTTTTTTTTAAGGTAAGTATTTTTTATTAAATGTATTTTTACCTTTTCTATTTAGATTATTAGTTTTTATTTTAGATAAGATTTCTTTGTTTGTGTGTTTATATCATAATTTAGAATAAGTTTATACAATAAAGGTACTTATCAACCAATTCTTATTTATAAACGTCACCTAACTTAACAAGCCTATAATTAATTATCCTTTATCTCTTTCCCTCTTATCAATATTTCTACACATCTGAAAGGGACAAACGTTAGAGCGCTCGTACACCTGTACGTTCTTACGTAAGTTATAGGGACGGAGCTATATTAAGGAACGAGAGGTGAATATCACTATCTCTTTCCTTAGTATAACTCCGTCCCTACAACTTACTTAAGAACTCACATGTGTAATCCTGGCCATACTTACAGGTTTACTTAATTAGGAAACTAATAAGAGGCTAATTCTATGGCCCAACCGCCAAGTGCAAGCGATCGTCTTCCACCCGCTACCTTCTCCTTATTCTTATATCTATAAGGTCCACATTTGCTCGACAGTTATCGCGGAAGCCAGTCCGAATCGCTCAGGCGTGAGCGATGCATTTTGAGCTTGATTGAACGGTGCGAATGCCAAGGGATCATTTTGTGGGGAATATTTATAGTTATTTTTTTTATATATTTAGCCAAATGGTTATTCGTGAAATTTAAGTAAATGATTCGATGTTTCGACCTATTAAGAGGACCCTCATCAGGAGTACCCCCAGCCAAACACTTTAGATGTCGGGCTTTGGCCGAGGGAACTCTTTTAAGGGATTTAAGTTACATGACTAAACCAGTTAAATAATTTATATGTTGTGATTACTTGAAAAAAAATAAGAATTTAAATATTTAATAAAAAAAATTGGTTGCCTGTAAAGTCGGTATACGGGCGAAAGTTTTACGTGACAACGACAACGCGTGCCTCTCACTCGCTCTCATTGTGAGCGCATAACGTGAGCGGAGCGTAACGCAGTTTCTTGAAGTGTCACTCGGCAAACCAATTTATAAGACGTTGTCACGTCAAAAAAATATTTGTGTTACACAAAACCTCCAAAAAATAATAAATTTTGCATTTATAATTTTATTTATGTACCTACTGTCTTATTCTATTAAAACATGTTTAGATTATCTAAGTAGGAACCTATTGTAATCCTTTGGTGCAATGCGAAGTCAGTGATCGATTATCGATCAGTCAGTTTTTTCAAAGTTTCCTGCGAGCAAAGTCGCGTGGAAAACCAAGTTAATTACAATATTAAGCAGATAGACTAGTTTATTGTAATGTAAGCGCGGGTAAATTGCGTTTCATAGCGGATAATTACATTTACATAAATCTTCACCTCTACCGCGGTACTACAATAACTTACTGGCACAGTACTCACACCATAACCAGTGTGCGAACTCAGAGATTCCTCATCTTTTTAATTATTTGGCGCACTTGCAAGATTAATATATATATCCTAGCGTAATCTACGTATTTATAGTTAGACAGCTTCAAATATGTAAATAGGTACGATTTAATTTAATATTGATATTTTTGTCTAAAAATGGTCACCTGACAATGTAAACAATTAATACTATGATCTGCTTACGGTAGAAGCTAAATGGTATGTTATAGTATATTTACATGATTTAAGCCTAACACATTATAGGTTCGTTTAATTTTCAAATGCGCTATTGCTTTGGTAGGTATTAAAAAACTATAAATAGAATACGTTGTTAAAGATAATAGTAAAAGTATTCAAAGAGCAATACAATAACTAAGCCCAGGTAAGAATTATTCTTTGATTTACACACTGTGTTACTGTGATTTTCCAACGTTCGAAGACGTTAGTGTTTGCGTTATATACTACGGTCGCACCAATATGCTAGTAAGAGAGAGACGCACCTCTAATAATGCCCAGAAACAGGTATTGAAGTATATTTCGTTAACGCTAGAGATTATTGGATATATGCATATGTGCATACTGGCAATAATAATAATCTGTATTGCGAAAGATGTTTGAATCTACCATAGTAAGAGTAACGGAATGTTTATGTTTTTGTACACTGTGTCATGTCGCCTTGAATGAAATATATATTAGCCACGATAACTAGCTTATTATTATAGTATCGAGCTTCAACTATTCTGCTGCAGTCCCTTATTTTTTCTAATAGAGATAATAGCTTGGCAATCATGGTAACTTAATTGACAAATGATGAGGATATGGTATATTTTTAACTGGGACTTAATCGCAGAAATTAAATATTATGATACTTACTGTTATTAAGTTGATTACTGTGCTTAGACCGTATAACTGCGCTCTTAACACTTCCCAGTTCAATCTAATGGGTGCTTAATAAAGCCTAGATAATCTAGGACTTAAATTTACTACCAGTATGGAATGGGCACTGCAAATACTAGGTGCGACGGGAGACATGTAAAAAATATGGACTGAAGAGCAGACGAACTTCAAAAATCGTATATTTCTGTTCCTGTCACTTCAACGAAGGCGTCATTGGTGTAATAGCTTGTGATTAACATTATTCGAGAAGATCGGAGGTAGACAAAACATATACATTACATATGTTTACGTGTTTTTCCTGACCAATACGTGAACTTAGTGAAATTTTGTTTTTACACTTACTTTAATATCATATTTAAACTCTTTATGTCGTCCGCTCTTAAGGTGCATTCAGTTCAGACCAAGCGAACATTCGCTATTCTAACCTCACACTCTACGAAATTCGATCGTTACACAAAACATGATTGGTTGATTTCGTAGAGCGGGGGATAGAACAGCGAATGCTCT
Organism: Thaumatotibia leucotreta; assembly: GCA_025490895.1. Lineage (NCBI taxonomy): Eukaryota > Metazoa > Arthropoda > Insecta > Lepidoptera > Tortricidae > Thaumatotibia > Thaumatotibia leucotreta. Next base: position 4,852 of record JALPQI010017408.1, on the reverse strand, counting down.
TTTGGTCTGAATGCACCTTAAGATTTTGTTGTACATTCAAGGTAAAAAATGCGCACAAAGTCCTAAGAAAATTGTATACACACGACCTTATAGTAATAGTAGGTACTAGAGTTTTATATAAATACATATATTTAGCACTTTGTGTGTATCGACATCTTTCACCTTAACTGTACTTTGACATTACATTATGTTTCGTAACGTAGTCAACTTGGCCTTGTATGAAGATCAACAGTCTTTATTTTACTAATCTCTGATTGAACCAATCTAAACGACTGTTACTGTAGGTCTACAAACGTTATGATAGTAATTAAACAATCCCAGTTTTATAAGTTAATTAAGTCATAAAGGTTAAATGAAGGACAAATCAAATCAGAGTATAATTTCAGTCCGTCTGCTACAAAGGCTAAATATTGTAATTATTATTCATCTGATACTTAGAAAACGATTTCATAAAACCGTTTAAAATGTAATAGGAACTGATGAGATTTCTCATAATAAATAAATGTAATTAGAGAATATTATCACAATGATTTCAATTAATGCTTGTGTTGTGGAAACTTTATGACTAATAAACAATTATTTATCATAAATAAATATCTTGGGACATCTTACACAAATCGACCTTAGTCCGCCGACGGTAAGCTCAATTATGGTAGGTATGTGATGTACCAAGCGACGATATACATATATAATAAAGATATATATAATATAGATAATTAAATACATACACGGCCACGTCCAAAGAACAAATTTAATATTTGTCATTAATAAATGATACACAAATAATGCCCTCGCTGGAATTCAAATCCGGAACCCAGCTTCGTGGGCAGGGCTACCAAATGGGCTACGGAGGCTGACAAATACAATAAAAAATATCATAAACACAAACAAATGCACTCACCAGTATTCCAACAACAGCAAATTTAACGCTGAGTCACACTGGAAGCGTGCGCGCCACGCCATCAGTGTGCCATCTAATATGACATTTACATACGCTACAACACACACGCGCCCGGTGCGTCTTGGTCTTTACTCTTAACTCTCGTCATAATCAAATGGCGACAGGCATGCAAATAGCGTTTAATAGCACCATAACTCGAGTTATCGTACTATACATTTAAATCAAACATGGATCCCGTTGTAGGTCTGCTCATGAAGGCTAATGAGGTATAGTCGGCGTCAAAGATATCGTTGCGGTTTAAGTGCCAAAAATATATCTACACGACCTTAATATCAAGGGAATGAAGTCGTCTAAATATATTTTTGGCACCTGAACCGTAACGATATCTTTGACATCGACTGTACATAGCACAATTCAGTGCAAAACGTAAGGTTAGCGTTGAAAATGTCAAAATGTTATTTTATTCACAAATTACGTCATCTCTCCTTCTTCTACCTAGCGTTATCCCGGCCTTTGCCAGGGTCCGCTTTCCTGCTACATTTCCTCCACTTTACGCGATCCTGGGCATCTTCTACTGTAAGCCCATTCACACTCATGTCAGCCTTCACGACATCTAGCCATCGCTTCTTTGGTCTGCCGCGGGGTCGGGGGCCGTCAAGGGCTAGGTTAAGGCATATGTTTCCTACGTAATCAGGTGGCCTACGACAAACGTGACCAAACCACCGAAGACGGCATTCTTGAAGCTTCTCCGCTACGTCACGGACTCCGAACTCCGAGGCTACCACGGATGTACTCGTTTCGAATGCGGTCAGCACGCGTAACGCCGCACATCCATCGCAGCATCTTCATCTCTGTAACGCGAAGCTCCTGAACGTGCCTTCCGAGAACCGGCCACGCCTCGGCGCTATAGATTAGGACTGGGCGGATAATGCACTTATACACTAGCCCTTTGAGTCTAAGTGGTATTCTGCGATCGCAGATGACTCCTGTAACCTCCCGCCATTTAGACCAAGCTGCGCTAATTCGGGCTTTAATGTCGTGGTCAATGGTCCCGGACTCGTGCAGTACTGATCCCAGGTACTTGAACTTGTCTGTTTTCAGGGCAAGTTCATTCCCTATGTTGATGGGACTGGGATCTGTACTTCCGCAGGCCATGTATTCGGTCTTCGTGACATTTAGTTTCAGACCTCCGTTCTCAAGCGAGCCCTTCCACCGGTTCACTTTCCGCTCCAACGCCTGTTTGTCCTCATCTGTCAATGCGATGTCATCTGCATACATAAGCAACCACGGCGGAGGATCTTGTATCTCCGCCGTGACGACATCAAGTACCACACTAAACAGAAAAGGGCTTAGGGCGGAGCCCTGGTGAACACCGACTGTGATGGGGAAGGGTTTCGTGTCGCCAACGGAGGTCCTTACCAAAGAAACCGAATCACGGTACATGTCCCGGATAATGTCAATATAGATCTGTGGCACGTTCTTAACCTTCAATGCCCACCAGATCATCTGACGAGGGATGCAATCAAAAGCCTTTTGCAGGTCAAGAAATGCCATGTAAAGGGGCTTTCTTCTATCCCTATAGGCTTCAGTCAGAGTTCTGAGGGCAAATATGGGATCAACTGTGCCACTTCCAGGACGAAATCCGTATTGACATCCCGAGACAGTGCATTCATGCCGCAGCCTCGAATCGATTATGCGTTCGAAGAGCTTCATGGTGTGACACATAACCTTAATACCTCGGTAGTTCCCACAGTCTTGTACGCTACCTTTGCCTTTAAAGATTGGCGAGATGATGCTCGATCGCCAAGCATCGGGCATCCGTCGGCTGGTTAGTATACGGTTAAAAAGGTCAGTTAACAAGTCCACACCACGATCGCCCATCGCTTTCCACGCTTCTATCGGCAAGTCGTCGGGGCCAACAGCTTTCCGGTTTTTCATGCCACGAAGACATTTGCGCACCTCGTATTTGGTAATCGGGGGTACAAGTCCACAATTGGAAGGCAGTTCTGGTGGAGAAGAACCAACTGAATGTTCAGTATTCAATAATTCGTGAAAGTAATCCCGCCACCTCTCTTTCACTTTGACCGTGTCCCACAGCAAGTTGCCAGTTGAATCCTTAACGCAAAGACATTTGGTGATATCTTGCGTGGCTTTGTGTCGAGCTGCAGCTATCTTGAAAATGGTCTTCTGGCCCTACCTTGTTTCAAGAATCTCGTACAATGGAGTCATCTTTCGATGTTTGGCTATAGCTACAGCTCGTTTTGCGGCAAACTTGGCAGATTGGTACGCAGCTTTGTCTTGAGGTGTTTCAGACTGTTGCCATACCCTGAACCGTTTCTTCTTCTCCAGAATCGCCTCTTGAACTAAGTCATTCCACCACCATGTCTCCTTGTCGATGACGCGGCCTCCCTTGGAAATTCCCAACACATGCTTCCCTGCGCCAGTGATATCCGCCTGGATCCGGTTCCAGTAAACTTCCACCGAGTCTTGCGAGCACGTACTCAGACTTAGGTCTGCCGTGGCTTTTTGGAAGCCACTTTCATCGGATCCATTCAGACGCCACCAACGAGTTCTAGCAATACGGCGCTCGGGTATTTTCTTTATAGGTACTACCAGTAGGTCCATGACAAGAATGCGATGTTGTGAGGTGAGACATTCTCCGGGAATGACTTTACAGTTCGATACTTTACCGATTTGGCATCTCCTTATGAGCAAATAGTCAATCTGGGTGCAATGCTGTCCGCTCTTATATGTGATGAGATGTTGAGGTTTCTTCTCGAAGAACGTGTTGACGATAGCTAGGTCAGCTAACAGGCAGGCCCGGAGAATAGAATCTCCTTCTGCGTTAGCGCGACCGTAACCGTAGCCACCATGAACACGCTCAAACTCTTCAGACATTTCACCCACATGGCCATTCAGATCTCCACCCACAACTATACACTCAGAACGTGGTATGCGCTGTAGTAGGTCTTCAAACTTATTCCAAAATCCCTCCTTCTCAGACTCTTGACAACCAACCTGCGGAGTGTAGGCACTGATTAGATTGGTAACATTGCCTTCAATCAAGACCTTCACCCGCAGGAGTCTGTCGTTGATCCTGTCAACCTCCAAAAGGCCGTTTTGGAATTCTTCAGACAATACTACAGCTACCCCGTTTTTCCCCGAAGGAGAACCAGAGTATACTAGTTTATACCCTTGACCTATATCACGCGACTTGTTTCCCTTCCAACGAGTTTCCTGCAGAAATGCAGCATGCACCCAGCGTCTGGTCAGCACATCGGCCAACTCAGTGCATCGTCCTGTGAGCGTTCCTATGTTCCAACTTGCAAAGCGGAGCTTTCTGGGTAGGGTACTAGCGTCTTCAGCCGAGCCCGTACTTGACCCGGTAGCCCTAGCCCACTTATCACAGGTGTAGGGCGATATGCCTGCGCGTCGTTATGCGGCGACGCCCTAGCAGTTGTACCCAAGTTGTAATTTTTGCTACTCATTTTAAATGACGTTTCCTGGTTTTACTAGAGCGACTGCCGTCTGACCTCTTAACCCCGTAGGGAAACCAGGGGGGCACCAGAGCCTCGTTTGTTGATTAGCAGGATGACCACGAGCAGGTGAGGTTGGTTTCAGGTCCTTAAGTTGATAGTTGGACCACTTACATCCCCATCCCAAATTACGTCATATAGAGCGATAATTCAATAGTTGGGTCAAAATTATTTCCGTTGTCTTATTTTGTGTCCCTAAAAAACGTGACGCCAGTGGTGTTTTCTGTATGAGATGATGTTATGATTTGAATTTCTAATGTATGGATTGAAATGTAGCGTAAAAGAAATACAAGTGCACCGGATTTTTTTTTAATACTGAGTCGAAACAGCAACTAACAGCGTGACAGAGTGGTATGAAACAAGACGACGAAAAGAATTTTGACCCAGTTACACTATGAGTTAGCAAGTAAGGTTG
>JALPQI010017406.1:0-18349 GCA_025490895.1 Thaumatotibia leucotreta | reverse complement strand
ATTATAAACATATAAGTAGTGCTTCATGTACAGTCAACAACGTTATCCACGAATTACTTATACATTAGTTGTTGAAGATGGGACGGGTTTACAATTACTTATTTTAATATATTTTACTTAGTGTCTTTTAAATTAAATATGTCTCTGCCGAGATAATGCATGCATTAACACAGCAATGTATGGGTCAGATATAAAGAAAGAAAGAAATAGGTATAATACTTAAGTAGTCCTGTAGATTTGGAATTTAGTGTCTATTACTAATTTACTATGCGTAGGTACATATTCTATTTTAAGTTTTCTATGTTATGACGTACGGATCCGAGACGTGGACACTGACTGTGGGGCTAATCCACAAGCTTAAAGTCGCGTAACGTGCTATGGAAAGAGCTATGCTTGGGGTCTCTCTGAGGGACAAAATTCAAAACGAAGTGATCCGCCAGAGAACCAATGTGACCGACATAGCTCTGAAAGTTAGTAAGTTGAAGTGGCAAATGGCAATGGGCTGGCCACATATGTCGCGGAACCGATAACCGCTGGAGCAAGCGTGTTCTGGAGTGGAGACCGCGTCTTGGTAAACGTAGCGTGGGACGCCCTCCGGCTAGATGGCGGGATGATTTGCATAAGGGGGCTGACAGAAACTGGATGCATAAAGCAGCAGACCGAGCTCTGTGGCGTACCTTGGGGGAGGCCTATGTCCAGCAGTGGACTGCAACGGGCTGAGGATGATTTAAAAAAAGCACGAACCATATATCAGGTAGTTAGTAGTCCACCTAACATTAAATACCATGGTTGCCAATACTAAAGTACCTAAATCAATAACGAAATGTAATGGAATGGGCAATCCTACACTAATCTGCCAAATGCCACAATAAGCTCAATAAGGCTTGTTACACGTATGCTAGGTAAACAAATAATGAATAGTAGATAAATACATATTACAGGTAGAATACGATATAGGTTTAATATAGGTATTAAATAACTATTAAGTAGGTACTCTAAAATAAATATTTGTATACGCAAAAAAGTATGCCCTTACGTAATGCTTACGTATAACGAGAATATTTGAATTCTATTTATTTTTAAACAGGCTATGGGTTATTTTATTATGCATATCCAATTTTCTTCGTGTGACAAGTTGAAGGCTCTCATACTAATAATAGCATTTTCTATTCCAAGCAATCAAACACACCAGCATAATGTCAATTGGAATTGACGACATAGCGGATGACCTATCGATCACGTCTAAAAATACTGGAAATTGGTTTTCATTGACCCAAATAGCATGTTGCTTTTGAAAGTGCATTATCTTATACCTACTATACTCATAGACATACAGCCTATTCGATCTCAATGGCTACCGCGAACTTCGAAATCAACAAATTTCGGGGAGTTTTCTCTGTCACTCTTATGACGCCTTCGTTGGAGTGACAGACAAATCGCCGTTTACTAATTTCAGTGTTCGTGTTGTATGCCAGTTGTCTCACTCAATTAGCGATTTTCAAAGCAAACACCCTTTTTTGCTCTAAAACTGAGTCCGTATTTTAATCACAAGTTTATTTTTCCAAGGGGTTGCTTTATTTTTCAGCAAGAAAAATGCATTTTATAACTCTAAAGGTGCATTTAGACCAAACGACCATACGCTCATTCTATCCCCCACTCTACGAAATTCGTTGATTTCGTAGAGTGGGAGATAGAATGAGCGAATGCTCGTTTGGTCTAAATCCACCTTAAGGTGCACTTTTAGGTTAGAATAGAACGTTGTTTACTAAATAAAACAACTACGGATGTATTGTATGGGCTTTGCAATTTGCTGCACACTTTGAAGACCTCTTAACATACGAATCGGTAAAAGACAGGGATATTCGAGTTTTTTGTCCCACATAGGCTCTTTTGCATGTACACAATAGGAACCCTTAGTGAATGAGATGTGGGTTCGTATTTAGGTCAGTGAACACACGTGCAGCCCGTGAGACGTGTTTTAGTTGTTGTTGTGCCATCATCACTCATTGGATGACATCACAGTGCACTGGTACCCATTGTTTGTAATAATTAGCTTTTTTATGAGGATATATATAATTAGAGGGTGTTGGATGTCTAGTGACTACTGATGTTATGGGAGTTTTGTGGAGAATGTGTAAACAAACCATAAAATATCGTAAATAATCTCCTCAGATAAAATGTGCGTCAGGACTGTTGCACGTCAAATTCTGCAGATTTTGTACTTTTTATGTGAAATGACCAGGCAGAAACATAGATATACATATTGGTTCATCATCATCATCATCAGCCTATGATAGTCCACTGCTGGACGTAGGCCTCTCCTATTAACTATGCGTATAGACGCATTAGGAGGTAAATGCCCATAATACATATTGGTTAGTTGTTATCTTTTTAGTAATACGATGATATCTCGTAATAAACATGTTCTGAATCGTATATTTCGTATGATACAAATCACGCTAGAAGAAAAAAATATACGCATATTCTTCGAGTCACGCTAACTTCAATGTTACTTTATCTAACGTGTAAGTGTAAAGTCTTAATTAACTATTCTTTACACAATGCTAATGACATTAAGTACATAGTTTGCCCCAGATGCCACAATGGTAAACAAAAGCATCAACACTGCGTTTTCACATAATGTAAGAATAAAGGGCCTACCCGCGGAAACTGCGTGAAATTGAAAAGGAAGTGACGTCATAATACCCACGTGATGTAATACTACGCTTCAAGCAAATATATTTACCTATAGAACGTAATGTAGCCTGCAGGGATAGTCTAAAACTAGAAACAGATACAGTCAACCCTAAGCCATTTTAGAACCCTGTCAAAATAACAAGCAATAAGGGACTTCTAACAATTTGATTTATAGCGTCACTTTGACAAAATTCCTGAGTGGGTTCCAATTGGTCGGCTGTAAGTAAACTTTAGAAGTCTGCGTGCAAACTGACTTTTAACTTTACCGTCAGGAACATGTTATGTACCTAGGACATTATAGTGCTGACTGCCTTATTTACGTACTTACGTTTGTTCTATTATAGTCACTTGTATGTATTACAGTCCCTGTGGACTTAATAATCCATTATGGCCATGAGTTGTTACTCGACTCTTGGCGAGTTACTGGGAAACATTCATGTTTCAGTACATTTAAGTTGTTTCAAGTTTTCAACTCTCATGTCACAGTTTATAAGTAAAATACGGTTCAAATTAATTATGCCTTATTTTCTTTACTTTTTTTTTACTTCGAACGTTAAAGAGAGCATGCCTTATGTATGCATTTATAGCCTTTGGGTGTCAGGTTTATAAAGAACTACAACACATTTGTTAAGACAGGGTTTAAAATGTAATTCAAATTCAAAAGCAAAACAATAGATTGAGCGTCCTAAGGAGGACTTGTGGCAAATGTATTTTGGCAGAAACTCCACGTTTACCACACCACGGAGATGCCAAGGATTTTATCTGTTTTTTGTGCCCATGATTACTGGTATTAATGCATATACAATCAAATAGTTTATTAGCACGTAAGGGCGCAATTACTAGAGCATTAAATTATCATTATCATCATAGATACAAACAATGTAACATGTTAAAATATTATCGAACCGGGTTACTCACGTATTTAAGTCGATGATTGCTCGACATGTTTCGATCCATTAAGAGGGTCCTCGTCCGGAGCACCCTCGGCCAAAGCCCGAGTACGTTACTGCGTGCCTGCGCCCTGCTAGAACGGGTACTGGCCGCGGGCGGTGGTGGCGGGGGCGGGCGCGTCGGACCTTGGCCGAGGGTGCTCCGGACGAGGACCCTCTTAATGGGTCGAAACATGTCGAGCAATCATCGATTTAAATACGTGAGTAACCCGGTTCGATAATATTTAAATATGTTTGAGTCTCACGTTAGTTATAATACTTATAATTCTAAAAATGTAACATGTACCGAAGTAGGAGTTCGAGTAATATGTAACCCAGTAAATACTGCATGATTTTATATTTAAATCCGCATGTATAACCCTTATTCTTAAACATCTCCTAACTTAGTAAGCAGATAAGTACTCATATTGTTTGTCCATTTCGGTCTTATAGACATATTGATAAGAGTCTTATCATACGACCCCTTCGGTCGGTCGAGTTTATGAGTAAGAGAGAGAGTTTATGAGTATCTTAAATTAATGTGCGTTTAAGACCACCGTCGGGTGGAAAGCTGCATCCTTTAAAATACGCATATTATGACTACGATCGCCAACCCGCCTGCCGAGCGTGGTGATCACGTAAATACTGGGGGAGACCTATGTCCAGCAGTGGAAGTCTGAAAACGATGAAGATCGTTTTATAGATCAAAATCTCATGCCTTGCCTTGAACTTAAAACATATTTTTCAGTACTACGGTGCTTTTTTACGCGCTAGTGCGAGTGCGCTAGTGGTTCATTCTCTGTCAGGTCGAAAACTTCGTAAGGCCATCTGTTTTGAAAAATGTCGAAAGATATACCTACTGCGTGCGAAAAGGCAATGCGTAACTCGTTTCGATTTAAATCACTCCCCTTGGTCGTGTTTTAATTTATCGCCTTTATCACTAAACGTTTAGAACTTAATTTTTTACGCACTTGTATCGTAATATACTACTTCGCATTGAGTTAGAGTATGGACTAAAAATAGTGCTGATTTCTCACAGGAAGATAAGTATTACATTTTCAAAGGAATCTTCCTAAGCTGATCTTAAACTCATTCTATAGTCATACTCTACACATGCATATCATAGAGTTAATGCACTATGCACTTACGTTATGTCGATAACATTCATCATATACCTACCGGACATACTTACTACATTTTCCGTCATTACTAACGCCAGTACATTTACATAATAGTGATACTACTAGTAGTAATACTACGTACTAATCTATATTGTGTATGTATGTAAACTTATTTGTTACTTATTTTTAACACGCTTTTATTTAGCTTCACTTGTAATAACTATGTACCTGTATGAAAATCTTGGAATCTTAATTTGACTCACTTCCCGGTCTTCAATTAGGATGAAATTTTGCACACGCTCTGAGTTCTGATGACAATACATGACTAGCTCTGCTAAGAAACGTCATTCTACATTCAATATGGCGGCCACCCAAGATGGCGGACCGGCGTACGGCTATCAAATGAAAGGGTTTTGTGTCAAAAATACGGAAAAAAAGTATTTTTTAGTTTTTTTATATATTTTTTAATCCGTTCAACCAATTTATATGCAATTTTGTTTAGTAAGAGAATGCCGATTTTAATAGACAAATATCGAATGTAGATCTAACTTCCACGAAATTTTGTAGGTTAAAAGGGATATACATTGAATTGTTTTCATTACATCTTCAAAACCAGAAGTAAAAAAGAGGTTCAGTGTTACTACTTAAATAAGTAATTTAATGCAAGCAAAGTCACGTGCCAAGCTAATAACTAGAATAAAGGAAGAACGATCAGTAAATGCCAATCGTGAGTCAGGCGTGAGATCAAAATGACATCAACACTAACCTACACCAAGTTTTCACTGCGGCTAAATTTAGCCGTGAGTGGGCTGCAGCTATTACTGCTCCAGTGGGGTAATTGTGTTGTTCATACTTGTACAGATACAAGCGTAATTTGGCCTTCAAGGATCTAGCTAACTCGCCACTCTCGCCAGCCGTACGCGATACACGAAAGGGCTTGTCCATTAATCACCATAGAGGAGGGAGGACCTCATCGGACATATCAAGTGTAATTTTTGTTACTTTCTGCTGAACAGCATTATTAGCTAGTAAAAAAAGAATCGTTTTTTAAAACACATTTTGGAATGTGGAATGTGGTAATGATAGGACGAACGAAAACTTGTGATCGCTTTCCAATTTCTACATTGCTATAGTGTCGTTTAGCATTTCGGTATTTGACATCTTAGCTAGACGCTAAGAGATTGTATCTCTTGCAATAATGAATTAACGAATCGATGACCAATTGGAAAATTGTGTCATATTTGTAAAGAAAAAGTTTAGCGTGTTATCGGTTTTGATTTTGTGTCAAGTAGAGCGTTAATAACTGGATCGGAATATTCGCAAATTCTCAGTCAAAAGTTCTCAAAAAGTTGTACATTTTGGATCGCGTTTTCAATGGTAGTCTGGTAGAGTCAATGATAATGAACCATATACACCACATTTCCCAAGATATCCCAAAATATTTATAATGAAACGTTCCATTTTTTCCAAAAATGTATAGGAATCTGGTATCAAAACACTCAAACCTCCTAACAACATTTTGGGCAATGCGGTGGATCTTTCTCAGAAACTCTACCAGCGTACCAATTTTTATCAAAATCGAAGACGTGATCCAAATGTACACATTTTTGAGAATAATAATTATCATCATTATCACAAAGACCAAGTGTTCAAACCCCGTGATGTGGTTCAAGTTAAACAACACACGTCGCTGGCAGCAGTAAATCAGGTGCGTTGACACACGGACGGCGCACGCGGCCCGCCGGCGCTGCGCTCGCGCAAATTGTACGTAATGGCGGCTTGTTCGCCGGACTTGGCTGGCGAGTGGATCAGACCAACCAGTGTACAGGCAGATTGTACTTAGCTAATGTTTGTACGGTATTCGACAAGTAATCAAGAAAGCCAAGGAAAACTAATTACATAATACTGCCCTGCTAAGCATAATTGTGATATCTAAAAATAAAATTTAATGCAAACATGCACCTTAAATTCTATAGCTGACGATTCCATTTCCAAATGCCTCTATTTTTGAGATATCGCTATTTCGCTTAGCAGAGCAGAATAGCTCATAATTACATCTAAAAATAAATTGTGTTAATAAATGGGTGTAAACTCAAGAGACCTCAACTAATAAATTATATTTTAGCAATTTTAAGATGTAATAAACATGAAAATAAACCACGATACTATACATAACTGGATGCGGGTGGCGCAGGACCGGTCATTGTGGCAATCTTTGAGGAAGGCCTATGTTCAGCAATGGACGTCTTTCGGCTGATATTATGATGATGATGATGATACATAACTGTACTGGTCGTTAGTAGATTACAAAAAAAGTGTAAACAAAAGGCTTACTATCCATAGAATTTGACGTCTTTGACACATATCGTGAATCACGTTGGCAGATATAATTTTTTACGTGAATACTACTAATCAATATAAATAATTTTAACTAAAAATGTACGTGAACTCAAGGTTTAAGGTTTTAAGTTTGTGATAAACCCAAGATTATGTTCTAAAATGCGTGATTATGAAATAACGCAAGTTTGTTTGTTTAATTTTTTTGTTTTCTACTGAAAAGTATACATCATATTTGCAAGGGGTCTAAGGTAACAAATCTCCAATAGTTATCAATTATCAGGTTTTGGGGATAGATTGTGCCGAAGTTCGAGGTTATATTTAGGTACGCTGGTCTACATAGTCTATCGTTCGTGAAACTGCAATAGCAGCTGATCCATCGGTCGCGTGCGCACCGCAAATTTCGCGTCGTGTGTTCATGAATGACAAAACAAAAGCCAACCTTACCCTTCCCATTTTGTGCTGGAAATTGTTAAGGCTTCACTCGCCGGACAGAGCGACATAGAGTTTTATCATATTTGAGCGACTTGAAAGCGATTTCTACACAAAACTTAAGCTAAGTTTACACTAGCAAGTTACTTCTGCAAATTAAGAGTGGTAAAGTATCGTAGGCCTCTACCATTACATATGCGTATAGATAGACGCATTAGGAGGTGAATACCTATAATCGCCACGTTTGGCAAGCGTGTTGGCGATCGTAATAATGTGTCCACTATGATGACGCTACTGCCCATTATCAATATTCTATCAATGAATGGAAGAGTTGGGGTGGTGACAAATGTATATTCTTACTGCCGTCACCACACGGCCATGATGTGACGGTACCTGATAGCTACGGAGTGTGGAGTGTATGAGGATAATGAGAAGAAATGGATATGGGAATTAAAACTATATTTTAGTACACTTTACAATGTTATTACAGCAAGAACCAAAGGCAAACTGATTTAGGAATGTAAACATGTCAAAAAGTAAAATAATTCAAAACAGTGTCATTTACAAATTTACAATATAGTTATGAAAAAGGTCGCAACCCAGCCAGTTGCCAATAGTGTACCTATAATAGTTTTAACCGGATTTGTGTTACATTGTCCCTGGATATAATTTTTAAAATTCATTATTTTATTTTGAAACAAACAGCGTTTTTAAAACATTCATTCAGCGAGAACCTCACCTTAAAAGCTGCTCGCGGCTGCAGTTTACGGAAACAATTGCCAACACGACGTACGCAATTGAAGTTAAAAATCAATGTGAGATAAATTATAAGAAACGTTGGATTAAAATAATACGGGAGTGAATTCCGCGATTTAAATCCTAAGTGGGGGATGTGATATTTTTGGATAACGGACTCCAGCAAAACACATGTTGCAAATGTTTTTTTTTTATTCTAAGAAATGCTGTTTGTGTCATGAACTTCATGGTCATTATTATAATTTTATGATACTCGTTTTCTAAGAATAGCTAATTTATATGTATGTACCTATACTATTAACGATCATATTAAATTGTAAAAAAAGTACCATTATATTGTTAAAAATCCACAATCAAGTTTTCGTCAGAAAAGTATCACCATAATTTACGAATTTCGAAGTTTGCAGTAGGGCCGAAGCTTTCAACGGATAAATGGTGAAGCAAAATAAAACCTTTAATGATTGCTACATTAAACACGAGCGAAATAACATACTATAGCATCTCTAGCATTAGTCATTTCTTTTTCTTTTATGATATTTAGGTTCAAATATATTTTAAAACTACAATCACAATCACTTACAAACCGATATAAAAATATAGAATCGCTAAGTGATGTGTGCATCACAACAGGCAAAACTCACCAACTCTATAACCAATAAACTGTTCACAAACTATGACGCAAGCTTTCAGCCTGAAAAGTAGAGCAAAGCTCGCCGTAGCCGCGTAGCGCTACGAGTAGAGTGTAGAGCACGTCAGTGTCGTCCCAGCCGAGCCGTCGAACGCACGCGGCCTCGTCTCACGCGCACACTCGCGACGAACTTATGAATGGAAAGCTAAAAAAGATCTTGTAAGAAGATATTCTAATTAGCAATTTTGTGAAAAAAGTCGCATTAGATTCCATTTCGTATACAGTTTGTTTTACGAATTAACCGCAAAATTTAACAAGTGTAACTTGAATCTTAGGAAGAAAACTTAAGACGTTAGTCTAGCAAGTGAAACTATTATGTACCCTGCAGGAGGATTGTAAAGGACATTCTATTAGACAGTGAAGTGACCGTGTATAATCCTGGAACACACTCCCTCAACCAGTGGCCGAATCCTGGGACCAGTGAAACGAGAAGCTCGACCAGTGAACGAATACTAGGACTCGTTAACAAAAGACTCTCGACCAGTGACCGGTAAAACAAAAGATGCTCGACCAGTGACGGAATATCGAGATCGTTGAAACAAAAGACGCTTGACCAGTGACGGAATATCGAGATCTTTGAAACAAAAGACGCTCGACCTGTGACAGAATCCCGGAACCAGTGGGACAAAAGGCGTGCGGTGCCCGCGTAGTGATGGCCCTTGGGTACCACCGCCATCATTGACCGGTACACGGAGCTGCCGGCGCGGCCGCCCCGCGGGGCCCGCCGGCGCCAGTTCGTCAAGGGCTGGAAGAAGACCATGGGGGTCATATCCAAGACCTTCGGCGTCGTTTTCAGTCTGTAAGTCCCATGTTCAGACCAAATTTCTAAGCTATCTAGTGTAGCAGTCAACAAGCTTTTTCGTGAGTTCTTTTATAATGGAATCTAAGGTCCTAAGCAGGTACTAAGTTGTACTAAATCGAGGTCATAAATCAGCTTATAGATGTCACGAGGCGTGTATTATAATTATTATGTAAACAGCCGTAACTATGAAATTCCACCACACTCAAGCAAGTTCAAGCGCTTAGTTTCTAGATGCGATTTTATTGATCCTATCTGTAGGTATATAGGTAATGAAACAACAGCTTGCTCAACGACAGCTATGAAACATCCCATACATTCATATTTTACGTAAACTAACATGCACGGGTCACATTTCAATGGTGTAAAATTTTCCCTTGACAACTGTAATAGTGTCATAGCAATACTTAAAATAGAAAAATCTCGCAGAATCAAGTTTTTACGGACACAGCTAAAAACTACTGACAATCATTCAATTAACTAATTAATAAGATGAGATCCTAGTAATTATTTATGATACTCAATGTGCATGTCAACAAACCATCTACCTTTATTAACGGTAATTGTATTGAAAATGCAAACAATAGCTGTTCTACTAATAATGTATTTATTATTATCTAACTATTGAATGACATGTAGGAGCATTCCATGAAAACATCTACTTTTTGTCCCTTACGTGTCTCTATGGTAGCTACCCTAAGAAAATATACTACCTGCTAGGAAACACTGTCAATCTTAAAGCCTTGATATGTTATTATTATACCGTAACTTAGCTTACTCAGCTCAGCTTCAAAAGTATTGAAAAGACAGTGTCATGTCGCTTACGACATGTTTTCATGGAATGCTCCTGTATCTGTCCTTCGTAGTGTTTACACATAAACATTTGTGAGAAAAATTGTATCATCCCAATTTATCAGCGGAACGTAAAGGTAATAAAAACGGTTTAGTTTGTGCGTTTGCGCAACTGCTCCTATTCGCACGATGCGCTGTCGGCGCGCGTGGTGCGTCCAACTTGAACGTATTCAATTTGACAGGATATACAATTTCTTAAAGGTTAGGTCAGTACAGTCACGTCTAATATATGTTAGACTTTTTAGTAAAGTAAAACGTAGTTTGTCGCTTGCTATAAGGAAGCATATAATATATATAAATCGTATAAGGTACAAGCCAATTCCATCCTTATAGCAAGGATGTTATTTATTTTTTGGAACTAACCATTAGTCATAATTTTGTAATTTACTCATTGACTATAAGTTCTCTGCATCTTAACATCTTATCATTATTTCTCGGTCGACAATTATTTATTTATATTATTATCAAATAAATACTTACGCTTTGTTAAACTTATTCTGTACCATGTCTTAGTCTATATACATAGCCAGAATCCACCTCACTAAAACAAGTAAAGTGTAAAAGCAATGCCTGGAATAGCCTTCACATGTATAAAGTTACTCGTTACCGATAGAACCAGCATATTAAATAATTCCATTTGTCCAAATCAATTGCAGCAGATTCGGAGAGGATTATCCACGCAGGCAATGCCTATTGTCTATGGCCTGTAAGGTGCGCAACTGCGGTCCATCCTAAATATCTACCTGCGATAGGGAAGGTGAAGGGAGATGAATCCTCGCTGCCTTCCATTTGCCGTTACGTGATGAGAACTTATTATACATACAAGAAAGAAATGGTAATTTTGTGAATTTTATACGCTTAGAACTATTTTGAAAAAAAAATAAGGCCGCATAAACACTACATTAATTCACGCATTATACCTACACTAAGAAGTCCAAACAAACTTTAAAATAATGCGAAGGAACCAATGCACGTGAAAGTTGACTTTAAATTGAATAGAAAAAAAAGAGGATCCTCATGTTTTGCATTTTATGCCTTCACGTTGGCATAAAATGTGTATTTCCGAAGTGTTTTTTTCCGCCAACTATACATAAAAATATCCCACCTACTACTAATACCACACCATTATGGTGCCTTTCAACCACAGATGCTATGTACCCTGCAGATGTGTCACTCACTATTCTACGAGAATTTTGCCATGGACAATAGACATATGTCGGCCTTTTTGATAAACATGCCTACCAGTTATTCACTCACTATGAGGACGCTTAGACAGATAATTCATATTAAAATACAAGCTAATTCTGTCTTAACCCCTTACCGCATGAATAAAAATAAATTGTTGAAATTTGAACTCTAATGGCAATCAATAGAGTTCGATTTTATAGCGGCCATATATGGCTTCTATGCGGTAAGGGGTTAATAGTTAGCGATAATGTAGAATGTTTTACTTATAATAAGTTTCACACACATATTCTAAAAAGCTTCACATACTTAGTTACACTACAAGTCGGAAGTACTTCAACATATGAGTGAAATAACTCTGTTAAGGCGCCCAAGTACAACAACATAACAAATGTTGCTCATGTCTCCATTCATCCGCTTCCGGCTCTCTCGAGCTTTCCTATTGGGTTATGCAAAAATTACGCCATCCTGAACTCACCATCAATCTGTCGCGGTTGTCATTGTTTTTGTAATTAATGTGTTCTCACAGCTCTCGCTGTCTTTAGCTAATCTTTGTTCGTCGCTTAGTTAGTCTCATTGTCTTATAGGATTATGCAGCTAACAAAACAAATATGATTTCTCATGTACCCGAAAATTCATTAATCGTTGTAAATACTTCAAACTCGTAACCCTTTCGACCGGAATCGACGTTAGTTGTATAAATTGATGAGACTATTTTATTTTATTTATTTGGCATAAATTGTATGTTTACATAGAAATATGGTGGTACAGTTTACAATTTTAGTTCTATTTCAATTTTGTCTCAATACATATTCAGATATAAACCTAAATGTTCAGATTTAATATCATAGGTTGGCTTGTTTATCTCTTTCAGTTCAATAGCATATTCCTTGTCTATCTCTTTTACTTCAAAAGTGAATATCATCGCATGTTCAAATTCAATCACTATTCTCAACGTCTTTCACAGCCCTTTCATACTCGAATCATTACTATCATCCATTATAATTACACTCATTACCCGCGACAACGATACGATAAAATCTATTCGGTGGTCAAGGCACCGGTGACCCCTATTGTCTTAGCTCAAGGACGCACCTACACTTGTGCTAATTCCTGTGTAATTACCAACACGGTATTATACCAACATTATACACAGAAGCGCAGAACAATTGCGCTTTAACACGAGATGTTGATCATAATATTGAAGGGGAATTACGGATTGCAATTATGGGGTAATTATTACGTAATACAAATGCATGTTCTTCTTGCTTTTAACTTATTTGAAAAAAGTCAGTCAGTAAAAAGTAGTTCATGGGTACTGTTAACTAATTGGAACCATAGGGCAATCGGCAATTGTGTCAAAGTGACGTGATAGATCAGATTGCAAGAAATCTCTTACCACTTCTCATTTTTACGTGGTCTAGAGTCTCTAGAGTGGCCTAGAAATTTGTTCTTGGGCAACTAAGTAGAATGAATTTCGGCTAGCATACCTACCCAAGCATACCTGTATCTCTTTTGGATTTTAAGGACATCTATAAATATTCTACCCACATATCACCTACACGAACTCATTAAAGGAGTGTAGGAGTACGCCCTTTGGGAATGTCGCGTCACTAGAAGTTTACAAATGCTTTCACTGTAATTGTTTACTCAGAATTTAATCCAATGTTGTTTCGTTGCCCTTAAATTTATTGGTCCAAATGAAAATGAAAGTTATGCCTTAAATAGCCAATGCCAGATCGGTATCTCAGTGCTTGGCGTATAATTTAGACCGGGATAGACAATTAGACAGTTGTGACGTTATAGGCGCGCGCGCCGCCTTTTAATTGACTGCAGTTCCGCAAATGTGGATATCAATTTCCTTTGAAGCCTGTTCTGTGTGGACTGATATGTCCATTGTTTTATTTGAGATTGACCCTACTTTCTCCTGCAAGTATAATTAAGGACCAGCACTAGAGTATAGCTAAGACTAACCCTCCGAAAAGCTCTACTTTATTGCGGAAACTTGGCCCAAAGCTACCCCAGAAAGTTTCTCTAGTTGTCAACGAATGGTAGAGTTTCGTAGTGGCCGCGACACGCTAAATAGAGAATATGTAATTTGATTTTAGGTACCAATGCAGTTATATTAGTCACGTATAAACAAACACAGTTATGTCTATACGTATCAGTAAATAACACTTTAGTTCACCATTCAGTTCCTTTGAAATCCTCCGAAACTATTAACGATAACAGTATCATTTAGAATGGGCTTACATAATGGCAATAGTACTCGACCGACACGGGCAAAGCTCTACCGCCTCGTTCCTTACTCCATAAACCCTGATTAATCTCGGCTATTATGATAATGCTACGGTTTCCAGGGTAATTAACTTGCCAAGTAAAGTTCAGCAACATTTCAAAATACCCTTTGCCCTTAAAAGTTTGAAGTTTCTAAGCAGACTATTTTTAGAGCGTCGAATGTTACGAAGTTCGATCGATAAGCCTATCTTCTTCTTGCGCTCGTGGAGGGACAAGGATGGACGGCGATATTTAGGTCGTCCGTGGGTCTGCTGGAGTCTATTAAAGCGACGCAATGATCATTAGGCCGACCCAACGCGGACATCAAATAAATAGCTCATGTCCAACAAATTGTAAACTGTAGGGGACAAAAATAGGATACGATGGCTTACCAACGGAGAGCGCCCACTGCATCCGATCGATTAAACTTGTTTCTTTATAAATCCCATCGACGTACACTCGACCAATTGGAACCCTAGGCCACTCTAGAACCATGTCATAATGAAAAGCCGTTTGAAATGTCTTACAATCTGATTGATAACGTTACTTTGACATGGTTCCTGAGTGGCCTAGGGTTCCAATTGGTTGACTGTACAATCAGTAACGTACGTCCTTCAAGCGCTTTTAAAAAGTATTCACGCCGCTTTTATACGCCACGGCAACGTACAACTCATTCACATTTCCCGTGTTGAAATTACATCAAATGACCAATAGCATAACTAGGAAATGAGTATTCCTGAACATACCTATTGTCTAAGAAGTTGCGGTGGCGGTACTGACTGACGTCAACCGATTCGCGGTGTCTTTACGGTTGCACCACCGGGTCCCGTTGGTTCCAATCTTCTCTGGGATGGTTGGGCGTTGTAATAAAATTGAAGAATTGTCGATTTCAACAGAAACGTGCAATTGCAGTTTTGTTGAATAACATTTTTTTTTAGTTACAACGGGCGGTTAAGGTTTTTAAGTTTTTCACAAGGAGGGGAAAAGCCGTGAGCTACTTTTGATAAAATGACCGCAATACACTTTTTGACCAAACAATCGTAAACCTGCAAAATGCTTGTTTAAATACAGAGCAAACATGTGAGTAAACAAAATAATCAACCCTTTGTCGCTATCTTAGATAAGTCGCTTGCAGCGTACCCATACAATTGTACTTTTCGGATTTGTACGATTTCTGAAAGGCGGCGATGATCAAAAGAAACGCATCAACCGTGCACCCTCCGTTATGCGCGGGCGCACGTCTTGTCCATAAACATCTATACACGTTTATACTTTATACCCTTGTAATAAGGTTTAATGGTTATACTTATTTCTTAAGTAACCGCTTCTAGGGTGATAGAGTAGACATTGGAACTAAATAGTCATTTGCCCATTACAGCGACAAACACTGATAAACTCTTTCGCCTTTAACACGACGTTAGATAGAAGAAAGTCATGAAGAAATGCTCCTTTGTCAAAAGTATAAAAGATTTTAGAAAAACTTAACAAAAGTTCCCACTATTTAGCTGTGGTAAAACAATGCATTACGACTAAGCAAATCCTATTTTGAAGCCAAATATGATTATCATTAGCTTTACATTAATAATGATAAGCAATGAAAAGAACGAACAAAGGTTAAAATTGTTGACGATAACAAAATAAATTGAAACGGAAGCGGACATATAAATATGAAAAACTAGTTAACACGAGATAGAAACACTAATAACTTTAATCTTGCTAGAACAGAGGTGTGATTTATTCGCCGGTATTGGTTTTAAATTATCTTTAACAGGACGGGACTTAAATTTTTATGGGTATCGTAAATCGTATCGTTTTTTAAGACGTATTCCGTGCTCCCATATCGTTAGTCACGGGCCAATCAAACCGTCGTAAACAGTAATAGTTCGCCGGTAATCGCTGGATATGGGAATAGACTATTGTCGGAGATCTCGATACGATACCCATTCTTTGACACTGGAGCTTCAAAGCACATGTTACTTTGTCCAATTTGACTAAAGTTGAAAATCAGAGTGAACTATAGCCCAAAAACGAGCTAACCGAAGCAACTGCTGGCTATCTAAAAGCGCTAAGTTAAAATTGAATTCCAATCAAACAAATTCCAACTCTTTGGTTTTTGAAATAAAGTTTACGAAAGTGCATATGGATGTTTGTAAGCCGTTGGGTTTGGATTAGGATCGGTCGTCACGTTCTGGACAAACACCATGTTACGGATTACACCGCGTGTGGAGAATCGATGTTTTCGTGCGTGTTGTTTTACCATAGTAAATTATCTTTTTTTCTTGTTGCGATCTTCGATTAAATACTAGTTTACAGTCATACGATCGAACATGTGCTTGTTTTTTTTTATATTAATAGCAACGTAGTGAAATTATATTTAATTGGGATCCTAGGAACCTCAATGCGACTTCTATGAAATCATCATCTGGTTGTAAACTCTGACAGTTGGTTTTTGGTTTTAAGTAAATTACTTCATGACCTCTTCTAAGTTGCAAACAACTAGAAGCTGGCTGAATTGTGAGTCCACGCCAAAAAAAATTGTCAGAATCTTCCAAATACAGGCCTCTTGTCAGGTGTTCGGCTTGTCAGCTTCATACTCGTTTTATGCTAAATAAGTATCATCTCACTACAAAGGGTGCAATGAATAGAACCGGAGTATCCCAGCCAAGGCGGACGGGAGGACGGACAATGCCACCGGTTAGCCCTCCGCGAATTGTGCGTGCCCGCCGTCGCTATGTTTAACAGGACAGGCTATTTAAATCCATTCTCTGTCTATTTTTGGACTGTCTTGACGCTAGCCTGTAGAAAATCCATGAGACGCTATGGTAATTATCAATTTGCGCTATCATTTCGAGCGATCTTGATATGCTTGATCACTACAATGTTAAACTCATATGTGTTAAGTAAGGTCACATTTACACGAGCAAGTAACTATAGTAGATAGACATTATTTTGGATATTGATATAAATATAATATGGAACATCACAATACAAATAAACTAAAAAAACATTCTTATGCTACGACAACAAAGTACAAGAACCATACAATACCGTCTGCGTTTGTATGCAGCAACAGACGTTGATGAGTCATTACAATTAATGACGCAGATAAGCGTCATAATTGAACATTTAAGATTGTCTATCTTGCAGCGACATGTCCACTCAAAACGGTCGGAGCAACGTGCGTCACTTGCAAATGATTCGAACTTACAGTACTCTCTATAATGAGATGCGTTGCACTTCAATAAGGATATCTTTACACTGCTTAAGTGTAATAGTAAAACTATTGTACAAACACGGAAAATATTACAACAGAGCAAAAAACTCATTACACTTGTACAAATGGTACGTTTGTATACGCGAAGTTATCTATTTGAAGGACCTTTTCCAGTTACACTTCATCAGCCTATCTCACAGTCTTCTGCAGTTCGTAAGCGTCTCCTACTCTTTGGTTACTATGCGTATGGATGCATTAGGAGGTAAATGCCCCTAATCGCTACGTTGTGCAAGCGGATTGGCGATCGCACTAGTTTGTTTACTATGATGATACTGCTGCCCATTGTCAATCTTCTACAAACGCATGGTCAGCGACACTTCAATCCCTTTAACGACTATTACGTCTCCCACGAGTCCCACGGGAGGAGTTGGGGCGGTAACAAATTTTATTTTTACTATCGTCACCAGATCACCGTGCGGCGACTATTATTCCAGTTTGACTAATTGAGGGAGAATATGACATGAAAGACATATGTATTGAATGAGATGACTAAAAGTCAAATATAATGACTGACTAGGATAGCTCCTTGGAATAAAGATATTTTAGTCTTTTCGTAAAGACTAAAATAAAATGTTCAGTACATTCTTCACCGTTATTTTTTTCAAACTAACGTTTTTCTGTTTTATTATTTCCATAATTATCTCTTTTCTGCCTTGTAAGATAACCGCTGTAGCAAATTTAAGGAAGTCCCTGTACCTATCTAGAATAAACACGCCATATTGATCGAAAGACAATATCTTTACGATTTGCCAATAATTGGTCACGGGGCGCGCCAATCGGTCGTCGTCCTTCTTTCCTGTTCAACTGTGATAACTTATATATTTATTTACCTTGCGAATTTATTTACTTGTGCAAATATTTAATGTCTTTTTTCCAGCTATTAGTATCTAATCTTTTATAGTTAGCAGATATTTAAATTAGGAAAAATTATCATAGCCAAAGCCTGAAAACATATTACGAAGTACTTTATATTATAAATATTACCATTACATAACTTAGTAT
>JALPQI010017405.1:0-22854 GCA_025490895.1 Thaumatotibia leucotreta | reverse complement strand
AATACGATAATTTACTATGATAGTAAAGGACAACAATGTTTCTGACTGGAGTTATTGTATTTAAACGGATAATACTAATTTCATTACAATATTTATTTTCCGTTCATGTGTTGTCCTAATATTCGTCGCACGTAACTAATAAAACGCAATGTTTAACGATAGTTACAATTAATTTATTACCCATATAGGAACTAAGCATAAAATAATGCTGTTGGTTTTAGGAATTTTAAGGGTATGAATATCGTGTCATTAATACCTACTCAGGAAGAAGTACCTGTGAACTTTGTTGATAAATTTTAAAATGAGTACTTCTTCACAAGTACCTGATGATAACAGAAGTGAAACAACATCCGATACAGCGCAACTAATCAGCCACGATAATTTAGCTTCTACTTCTAATTATACTCAGCTGAACAGATCGGTTAATTATCAAGTAAGTTCTTTGTTACTCATTAGTAATTTTTCTATCAAAAATACGAATATTTCGTTATTCAGCCAAAATATTCAGTCAGTCTCGGTTCCTCTTTATCCCGATGTTTATTCAATTACCAAATAAAAACGTTAAGCTAGTTTGATGTGTAATTACATTCCATTCAAGGACCCCTTAGAAGATGAATTTGAAGGAAGCCATGGCGTCAGACGTAGAAACACAGTACAGAAGATTGAGCCTGGATCAACGAATATACTCTCTGCCAAATTTGAAGTAAGCATCTTTCGTTACATTATTTAGTTGTAATGGTTCTGAAAAAGTGGGTGGACATACTGCTTATCATTAATCAGAATCAATGAATATTGAAAGCAATCAAAAATATATGATTCTGATTAAGAGCTAGCTTATTGTTTTCCTTTAACAACATCTATTATTATATCATATATGTACTAATTTCTATCCAGGAAATGTATTTTGAGATTTATCAAATGGGTGACTCATGTATATGTCATGAGTGACATATACAATCCGTTATATATTATACTAAGGATCTTTTCAAGCTCTTTGTTCTTTAACAAAAAAAATCTCCCTTAAGCTTTGTGTCCAACCCCTATTGGTGGTGGCTATGGCGTGTAAAAACTCTCCTTTTCCTCATGCCCTGGCTTTGCTAAATATGTGTCTGGTATCAGCACATGAGTGTGATTTATTTGCGTGGCATGGGGCATTAGTATATCAGGAAAGCTTGATTTTTTTGTGAGACTGTGGATAATAGGCTGTCAAGTGTAGTGAAGTTGTAAATTTGTGTAATCTACATTATGCTTCAGTTATTGTTTAGTAATTTAGTATGTAATTTCTCAGTATTTTAATTCAATAAGTAATGCTGTTCAAATAAATGGTAATCACCACAATGGTGTCAACAATCTCTTGTCTCAGATGAGGTTAGAACATAACCTTAAGCCGATAGAGGTTTGCCACTCCACGAGTTTGTTTGATTGCGTGTTATTGATACTTTAAAACCTATTAAACCGTTTTTCACAGAACCTCATAATTATGATAAAGGATGTTTTTTTTAATAACAATGTTTTAGGATATTGATTAAGTTTACCACCCATTCTATAGTAATTAATTTATAGACTAACCTATAACTGTGCACTTAGAATTTTATTTTGTATTCATAATTACATATCATATTAGTAATTTAGTACTTAAATTATGAAGTCATATTGTCTGATAATTATTTATCTACTGACCCAGTCTGAAAGTTCACATTCTACTAATATAGTGTTGTTACTAATAAATTAATTCTACTACACATGTGTGTAAACATAAAAATGGGTTTATTGTAATGCAAATTACATTATTAATTAAAATTCCAAGTAACCAATTCTATAGCATATTTCATTGTGATAAGGTC
This sequence comes from Thaumatotibia leucotreta, assembly GCA_025490895.1. Classification (NCBI taxonomy): domain Eukaryota; kingdom Metazoa; phylum Arthropoda; class Insecta; order Lepidoptera; family Tortricidae; genus Thaumatotibia; species Thaumatotibia leucotreta. The sequence goes on along the minus strand of JALPQI010017405.1, from coordinate 21,010 downwards.
CACCTTGATCAGTAAACTCAAGTGTTTTTGTGCCATCATGTTCATGTATTTGGTCCAAAGTCATGGTAGGTTCTTTTTTATTTAATTAAGTAGGTATATGTATATGCATTGTCTATATATGTTCAATTAAGTTATGTGTTGTGGCCTAGTACCCACAACACATAACTTAATTGAACTTACCTGGGACTAAGGGTGCGGCTCCACTGACGAAAATTGACTAAGTACATTATTCAAATTCATAATTCGAAACACTGTGATGCAGTCTCATTAGCCGAGCGCCCACCGCTCCGCTCCGCTCCGCATCAGTGGAACCGCACCCTAAGATGATTATTGTAAAATATCTCATGAATCTCATGATATTTACTTATTTGAAATTAGGCCATTTTGCCCAGCAGTGGGACATTAAATAATTCATCGCTTCAGTTTGCTACGGCTGAGCGCGTTGTAGGCTATTATACACTCGGTATCGGTATTTCAGCATGCATTACACATATATTACGTATCCACACTTATATTACATATAAATACTTGTGTCTGAGATGGCTGTATGTATATTTTCAGAGCTTGGACTACGACACTTGCGAGAACCATCCACTCCTCGATGAGGAGCGTAAGAGGGGATACGCCTTCGTCATATGGAAGGACATCACACGATGGTTCATCTTCCTTCTCATTGGGATCATCACTGCGATGATCGCTTTCATCATCGATGTCTGCATAGAAGAATTCTCGGAGATTAAATATAAGGAGCTTAAGAAATGTATCCTTTTGTAATAATACAAATAATGTATTTTTTTAATCTGCCTTAGGCTTTAAGTCAACTCTTCCCGCCGGTGTCGTAAGAACCGACTAAGGGATTGAAGTGTGGAAGGGGGAAGTGTCACTGATCATTCTGTGATGGAAGATTGATGATGGGTAGCGGCGTCATCATAGGGGACACATTACTGCGATCGCCAATCCGCTTACCCAGCGTGGCGATTATGGGCATTTACCTCCTGAAGTCTCTATACGCATAGTTAATAGGCTGGACGTAGGCCTCTACGTCCAGCAGTGGACTGAGATAGGCTGATGGTGTGATGTGATGTGACGCTTTAAGTATATAGCTGGACCCTCTATTTTATTTTATACTATCCTGAATGCCAATTGGCCATTGAAGCCTTAAAATAGTCTTTCATACTTGCAAAGGACAGGCAATAGTGACAGACGCGGTATTATAACTTGACTCCAGTCACCTATTGATATCGTAATATGAAGTTGATTTTTTTATAGGTTTACATACTTAATATTTATAAATTGTTATCCTTAACTCTTTACTCTAGCTGTGGATGCCCACTTGCCACACAGAATGTATGTCCCATACCTGCTATGGGTGTTGTCGAATATATGCATCGTTTTTATAGGATCTATGCTTGTCGCATATGTTGAGGTAAACATTTCCATATTACGAAGTTTTCTATTTCCTCCAATTTGGTTTTGTTTATGTTTTACCTTGTATTGAAATAGATGAGTAAGTTGCCTTTCAATTCAATGCAACTAAAACTATATCAGTATAACTCGATTTTGGTTTATGGGCAACCACGCACATTAATGGCTTCGTTTCACATTTAATTCTTGCGAAGTGTGGGTACACGGTTCTGATCGTCACCATACAGTATAGAAGTAAATAATGCTTTCACTGCCAAGACATATATGTATGGGCATTTCAAAGTCAAACTCAAATGATCCTTTATTCAAATTGGGATAGCAACAAACTCTTTTGATTTCTCTAAGTTACAAATAAAATTAAAGTTACTTCCGGTTCTAACATTCTAACCCTACACCACTGACCCGAGAAGAACCTATAAGAAATTTAACGGGACTTTGCATTGCGTGCTTAAAATAAACAAGTCTGAATGTGAAGTTTGTGGGTGCGTTGGTTGGTTTATTATAACTGGTTTCTTGGATTGTAAGGCACTGGTCTCACCGCGAGCTACTAAGCTATGAACTATCGGCTATAAACACGAACGGTGATACTCGCCCAGCTATCAGCTATCACCGCCGGGCGAGTATCGCCGTGTCTCTTTTATTTACAGGGGAGTGCATATCTTTTTTTCGTGTTTATTGCCGATAGTTCATAGCTTAGTAGCTCGCGATGAGACCAGTGCCTAACCAGCTTCGCCAATGGCGCCAACTAATGATAGTAATGATGAACTACCTACCCTACAGCTATTGTTTATTTCAGCCAGTAGCAGCCGGCAGCGGTATACCGCAAGTAAAGTGTTACTTGAACGGGGTAAAAGTGCCAAGAGTTGTCCGCATCAAAACGCTGTTCGTAAAAGCCATTGGAGTTATTACTGCTGTGGTCGGAGGTTTAGCTGGAGGCAAGGTAAAATATATTATATTTCATGTATTATCAAGATCAGAATAAGAAGTAGTTCTACTCATAAAATATTTTTTTCTGGAACATAACCCCTGCTAGACATGTATTAATCATGTACTGTATCTCTTTGATACAAAAGCATCTGGTCATTTAATAGTAAGACCAATGAATTAAAGGCTGCCAAAAACAGCTTGAAGCGAACTAATCACATTGTACAGAACCATAACATAAAAACAACGAACAATGACGAAACCTATAGTAACTGGGGTGGAAATATTTAAACCGAATTGCAACGATATAAGGTTCATCTTAATAGTGTTACTTTTATTGATACCACCACAATAAATGCGTTTCCAAGTTCTTCATAATTAAACTTGAATCGGCGCTGAACTTCCTGATAAATAAATCTTACATCATCAGCCTATGATAGTCCACTGCTGGACGTAAGCCTCTCCAATTAACTATGCGTAAAGACTAGGAGGTAAATGCCCATAATCGCCACGCTGGGCAAGCGGATTGGCGATCGCAGTAATGTGTCCACTATGATGACGCTGCTGCCCATCATTAATGTTTTATCAAATAATGGTCAGTGACACTTCAATCCCTTAGTCGACTCTTACGATACCAGCAGGAGGAGTTGGGGTGGTGAAAAATGTATTCTTATTGCCGTCACCACACTCTATTTTACATACAGTAAAATAAAAGCGATTTTCTCATATCTCAGGAAGGTCCAATGATCCACAGTGGGGCGGTGGTGGCGGCGGGCATATCGCAAGGCAAGAGCACAACCTTCAACAAGGACTTTAAGATCTTCCATTATTTTCGCGAGGATCATGAAAAGCGAGATTTCGTGTCGGGCGGTGCCGCGGCCGGTGTGTCGGCTGCCTTCGGAGCCCCCATTGGTAAGGTTTCAAATTCAAAGGTTTTATTGCGTTTCATTTATGTAGGTATTGGTACATTTGGTGCTTATCAATAGTTTAAAGTTTGTAGCCTAGTTGGTAGTGACCCTGCCTACGAAGCTGGAGGTTCCGGGTTCGAATCCCGACGAGGGCATTCTTTGTGTATTTATTTATCAGTATCACAAATGTTTGTTCCTTGGTCATGGCTGTCTATGTATTTAAGTATCTATATGTATCTATCTATTATATATATCGTCGCCTGGTACCCACATCACAAGCCTTAATTGAGCTTACCGTGGGACTAGGTCGACGATTTGTGTAAGATGTCCCAAGATATTTATTTATTTATTAAAATTAAGTACAGTATCAACATGAACCCTGGGAGGGTATAGCAACTTTAATGATTTTATTATTTGCTGTAATCCTATAGTGTGGGGTATCATTGAATAGGTCTCTTAAATAAAATAAGGATCTTAAAAGAAAGTTTTTTCTGAAGTCAATATTTCCGGTGATAAACCACTCCAGAATGAAAAAAAAAAAGTGTCCTACCCTTTAACTTGTGATCCATGGGTCCAAAAATTATGAAAAAAATCATGAATAGATAAAGGCTTATAGAATAATTATTATAGTATTAGATATAGGCTTATAGAATTCTTTGAAATAAAACAATTTCAAACATAATTGGCCACAGGGATCGGATACCGGTTTTTACTCCATACAAAAGAACTGTTCGAATTTCGTTCTTTTTTGTTCTTCGGTATATCAATTCGTTGTTAATGGAGTAATTTAAAAATACGACGTTGGTAATTTCATAACATTTTGTGTACTACATAAAGAATATAATCATCATCATCATCATCAGCCTATGATAGTCCACTGCAGGACGTAGGCCTCTCCTATTAATTCTGCGTATAGACGCATTAGGAGGTAAATGCCCATAATCGCCACGCTGGGCAAGCGGATTGGCGATCGCAGTAATGTGTCGCACTATAATGACGCTGCTGCCCATCATCAATCTTTTATCAAATAGTGGTCAGTGACACTTCAATCCCTTAGTCGACTCTTACGACACCCGCAGGAGGAGTTGGGGTGGTGACAAATGTATTCTTACTGCCGTCACCACACGGCCTAAAGAATATAATACATTTTAAATATTGGGCTATTTCGAGTTTCTAGAAAAAAACCTGTTCCGAGCCTTGATCGGCCAAGCAGTTTTCGAATAACTACGGAACTCTGTACTGAACATAAGCTGATATGCTCTTGGTTGTTTTTTAAACAACGTTGTTTTGCAGGTGGGGTGCTATTTTCTCTAGAAGAGGGCACTAGTTTCTGGAACCAGGCGTTGACATGGCGAACATTCTTCGGCACCGTGGTGTCCACTTTCACGTTGAACTGCGCGCTGTCTGCGTACCACGGGCGAGCGGGGGAACTCAGTTATCCAGGTACTTGCTTTTTATATTTATGTATTTTTATGATATTAAGTATACAAACAGTAACAGAGTGGACCCCCTTTTACCTATACAAAGAGGAAGAGAGGTAGACCTCGAAAAAGATGGGTCGATGACATGGCCGATGGATGAAAAGAACTCAATATGGGCAAGATTGGAGAATGCTGGATGAGGCCTATGTGTCCACAGGACACACAGACAGAGCCCCACCTACATAACTATCATCATAACAGGAAAATTTACTTTGTCTGTACCAAGGCTATAAATAAATAAATAAATAAAATAAGTATATAAATAGGTTCTGTGGAACTCCCGTCGACACATTGCATCCTCTTTGAGCGCTGATGGTGAACTTTACATAAAAACTAAAATAATATAGGTAAATGATCTCGTTAGATCTGTAATTTCGTCAAACAAAGTACAAAACGTTATATTATGAAACTATACATTTGTTGCCTTTTCGACGTTTCTACATGTGATTGTTACCTTTTTCAAACTGCCCCTAGAAAGGTCCGAGAATTTGTTAGGAAACTTTGTGTATTCCCTTTCGTAATTTTCGAACTTTCGTAATTCTGAGCATATATTTAAAGCATATTTTTAACCTTTTGACCGCTAGACGCCACGCGTTCACGATTATTTAAACGAAATTGAACTTTACGAATTACTGCGTAAGTCGCTATTGTTTGGGCGTCATTGACGACTAGCCGACGATTTTCCGTTTTCGTTTATGGCCGATTGTAGCGGTTAAAGGGTTAAATGTTAAACGGAGACCTAATTAGGTAAATATATCGTTTTCAATCAAAAGCCATCCATCTTTTACTCGTATTCAGGTACTAGCAAATTGTGTCCGTATTGTTATTCAATTCCATTCCAATCCGTATTGTATTGTTATCACGCGCATGTGACTCCCCTGGGGGTTGCAAGCGCCCATAGGCTACGGTGACTGCTTTCCATCAGGCGGGCCGTATGCTTGTTTGCCACCGACATGGTATAAAAAAAAAATTCATTGTAAACTTTTGTGCCAGGCCTCCTGAACCTGGGGAAGATGGAGCCGTTTCCCTTCCAGTTTTACGAGCTTCCCGTGTTCATGTTCTTCGGCGCCGTGGGCGGCTGCCTCGGCGCTCTGTGGAACCACATTAACTACAGGCTCTCTGTCTTCCGCATTAGGTAACCCGTGCATTTTTCATCGTGTGTGCCTATGTCGCCACCAAGACGGAATTACGCCACGCAGGCAGATCAGGATGCTTAGGCAAGTTGCCAATCGCTAACGCTTAGTAGCGTATCGTAGTTTTCCCTCTCTGTCACTCTTTCGTATTAGTGCGACAAAGACAGGTACGATTGACGATTAAGCGTTAGCGATTGGCAACTTGTCTAAGCACCCAGACTTTGTATTAGAGTAGAACTTATTTTTACATTTAAAAAATCAAATTAGACCTTTGTCTTATTGATCAGACTTTTTTAATTTTTATTTATTGACATAATTTAATAAAATATTTTACAGTTTCCTTAAAAGTATCATTAAACCAATGTGGTTTGTCTTGATACCCTATTCCGCTTAAAACTTCGGCGAGTTGTGCCGGTTGTCGATTGTCTGACATATCAGACTACAGCGATCAAATGGTTAAAGTAGTCGCATTTATGGCGATGAATCGAATGAAGGATAATAAGTCACTTCTTAAATCTAACAAATATAAAAATTACCGTAATTAAATTACACTACCGCTACAGTCGATAGCTTTACCAATTATGGCCATAGCCTGGACTTAGCATCATTTTTGTTCAACTCTTGTCGTTCATAAAAAAATTATGCCAGAATTGTCAGAATACATATTTTGTATATTTATACTCTTATATGTATACTTGGAGCCGTGTTTCTTAGTAATCTTAGTGTTTACATCCTTTCTGCTATTTGGTTTTAGACAAACAACTTGCTTGTACGTTGTTATCTCTTACATCAATACAGTACAAAATATTATTTCTCAACGTAGGTACGTAACGGCGCCATGGCTACGAGTAGTGGAAGCGTGCCTCGTAGCAGCAGCGAGTGCGACTGTCGGCTTCCTCATGATGTACGCGCTCAACGACTGCCGGCCTCTAGGAGAGGATCCCACTAAAGTGCCTTTACAGGTACTGAGTTCGCAGTTGTACCGTGATACTATTCGATTTATATTTTGCAGAATTGCATACCCAAACCATTAATTAATTAATTCAAAAAGTTCATACACTTTTGCAGCCAAGAGTTCTTGTACCATTACCACCACTTTATTATCTCTCCATTCGTGAACTTTATGCAGCTTTTTATAATGATAACTATTGACTACTGATCAGTTAATTGTGTTAGCGTTTCTACTACTGTTCACGTCCAAATAACTAAAACATTGATCTTTATTACAGTTATACTGCGCTGACGGTGAATACAACGCCCTCGCGGCAGTTTGGTTCCAAACGCCCGAAGCATCCGTGCGCTCGTTTCTACACAACCCCATCGGCTCATACAACCCATGGTCGATCCTCGTGTTCGTGTGCTGCTACTTTCTGCTGTCTGCCTGGACTTTCGGGCTGGCGGTGTCGAGTGGGCTGTTCATTCCGAATCTGCTCTGTGGAGCGGCTTGGGGACGACTACTGGCCATATTGATACAGCTCATGGCACCTAAAAATGTGAGTAAATATGATCCTTGTTATCCCGTCTCGATATTTTCTAACCGGGTTTAGAAGCTCGGGTTGGCGTCAATTGTACATTCACGGCACGAAATGAAAGGAGTAAATGATCCTCGTGTTCGTGTGATGTTACTTTCTACTGTCGGCCTGGACTTTCGGGCTAGCGGTGTCGAGTGGGCTGTTTATTCCGAATCTGCTCTGTGGAGCGGCTTGGGGACGCTTGCTGGCCATATTGATACAGCTCATGGCACCTAAAAATGTGAGTAAATATGATCCTTGTCATCCCGTCTCGATACTTTCTAACCAGGTTTAGAAGCTCGGATTGGCGTCAATTGTACATTCACGGCACGAAATGAAAGGAGTAAATGATGTTCGTGTGATGTTAGTTTCTACTGTCGGCCTGGCGGTGTCGAGACTGTCGAGTGGGCTGTTCATTCCAAATCTGCTCTGTGGAGCGGCTTGGGGGCGATTGCTAGCCATATTGATACAGCTCATGGCACCTAAAAATGTGAGTAAATATGGTTCTTGTCATCCCGTCTCGATACTTTCTAACCGGGTTTAGAAGCTCGGATTGGCGTCAATTGTACATTCACGGCACGAAATGAAAGGAGTAAATGATGTTCGTGTGATGTTACTTTCTACTGTCGGCCTGGCCTTTCGGGCTAGCGGTGTCGAGTGGGCTGTTCATTCCGAATCTGCTCTGTGGAGCGGCTTAGGGGCGACTGCTGATATTGATACAACTTACCACCTGTACCCTGGCACCTTAAATGTGGGTGAATGATTCTCATCTTCGTAACCTACTACTTTTCTTGTCGAGCTGGACTTTTGGGCTGGCGGTGTCGAAGTGGGCTATTCGTTTTCTCTAAAGTAATCTGGGGAAGACTGATGGCTATACAATATACATATTGATACAGTTTATGGCACCTTTGAGTAAATATCATCCTTGTTTTCGTATTTCGTTGCTTTCTAGCGGGGTTCAGAAGGATAGACTGGGAACTTCCAGTGAATTATTAATTTCGAAACTTGGACTACTACTGACGCTTCGTCATTTTTATTGAATTTTGCACGGCGAATATAGGTATCCCACTGTCAATTAGCAATGATAGTATATATTTTTATTTAGTATATCGCCGGCTTAGAGACAGAACCAACTATTTCGGTAAAAGGACGAGTACGATTTGTCAAAACAAACTTCAAGGAAATAGTTCGTTCTGCCTCTAACCCTGCGATATATTTATTTGAGGTAGTTTACTGTTGTTTAAATAAGGTTAATTGTTCGCAGACAATAATAAACCCGGGTAAATACGCCCTGGTCGGCGCGGCGGCTCAACTTGGCGGGGTGGTCCGTATGACCATATCGTTGACAGTCATCATTATTGAGACAACGGGGCAAATATCCAACGCTCTGCCGATTATCATCACGCTGGTCGTGGCTAAGTGGGTTGGAGACTTCTTTAACGAGGTTAGTGTTGTAGACAGATCGAATTATTAAAATTCAGGAGTGGATACCATTCCTTCATACTGTCGCCATTTTCAATATCACTCATCAGTAGGCTTAACACACTATTGGTGCGACATTTAAGTAGGTATGTCACCGGACGGACAGTCTATGCCGCCACGAGATACTGTCACTTTAATTATGTGCTAGCCGTACAGATATTTTAGGTCTATATTGAACCGAAATTAGAATGGTTCGATAAAGTAAACAAAACTACAGTCCATTGTGATACTTCAATCAACACTTCAGCTCAGCATGTTTGTAACAGTATCTTGCGAACAATATAGGCATATATATAGTTACTACGTGCGACATGATAATTATATGTTAGTGGTATTGTGGAAGGTGCAGGTGCAATAAGAAGACTTAGGGGTAAACTTTGAAGAATAATCGTTTATTTTATATTTACGCGACCGGTGAGCGTGACCCAGAGGCCGGTACGTCAAGGGTGACTGATCCAAATTTATATTTTATTTATTATGTTGATTATATGTATACATTTAAATACAGAATTTACCCGAAAGTAACCAATAATGTAGAGGATTGTTATACAACCTCTACAGTATTATATATCACGACAGTTTAAATTAATTTCCAGATCTTATATCGATACATTTAGACGATTGCCTTACTAAATGACTAATTGTAAAAAAAATGACGGTAATTATAACCCACCCCCATCCTGCGTTCTATAGCTGATAGGTTCGATTCTCCATATTTGAGACATTGTGATGGTATGCATGTTTCTAGAAGTACTTATTAATGTCTAACCACTGCTTAAGTGCTTCTAGAAACATGGCCGAATTTTGTGATACTGTCTATCATTTTATATATTAACATAGCTATAAGTACCTACCACAGATTTAGATTTGGATAGAAGAAACAAGTTCATTCATTTGTATGGCGGCCGAGCGTGTCAGATTTTGTACTGAAGTTGTTACTTGCCTATGATTTTAAATATGTCTCAGGCCCTTGAGTATTCATATTTTTTTGTGTTGTTGCAATTAATATTACTTAAGGAGGCACTATTAATGTTTTTGTTCACTTCAACTTACAAAATTTGACGCCCGAAAGCTGCAAGCTGCGATTAAAGACTGACAACTCAGTAGATTTTACTGAGTTCATTTGACACGCTAAGTAGATACGTTTACTTGATCTATGGTATATATGACATCTGTGGTACCTACATCCTAACCATTTATGAGTCTGTAAAGTTACTTCAAATAAATGCTTATGCTTATTATAACGCGTTTCTCAATCTGATTATCATCTACAGGGCATATACGACATCCACATCCAACTAGCAGGCGTCCCGCTGTTGCCATGGGAACCGCCGCCGCTCGCTCACAACGTGTACGCTTCAGAAGTGATGTCGCATCCCGTGTTCACATTACGGACCATCGAGAATGTCGGTCACATTGTAGAGTTGCTTAAACTGGTGACCTACAATGGGTTCCCGGTTGTGGACCCGCCTTTGGCCGACGATGTAAGTATGCAATGAGCAGCGGGAAATTACGAAGTACTTGACTAAAGAACGAAATCATACGACTGAGAAGAATAGATTTCCATGCATAATTTACCTACTAGGTACTGTCATTGCGTCAATTTCGCATGTTTCATGTTTCAATAATTTTATTGATCATCATCATCATCATCATCTCGGCCATAAGACGTCCAATGCTGAACATAGGCCTCCCCTCTAGACCTTCACATGTACCGGTTAGATGCGACCCGCATCCAGCGTGTCCCGGCGACCTTCATAAGGTCGTCTGTCCATCTTTTGGGTGGACGTCCTACGCTGCGTTTGCCTAGCCGTGGTCTCCACTCGACTATTGATAATTATCAAAAATTATCTTCAATAAAATTTGGCCTTGTCGTGACGGCTGTAAGAATACATTTGTCACCACCCCAACTCTTCTCGCGGGACACTTGAGTCTACGAAGATTGAAGTGTCACTGATCATTCTTTGATAGAAGATTGATGATGGGCAGCAGCGTCATCATAGTGGGCACATTACTGCGATCATCAATCCGCTTGCCCAGCATGGCGATTATGGGCATTTACCCCCGTCTAAACCACTAATTGGAGTTCGAGGCCAAAGAATCTACGAAAATATTGCCACAGCATTGAAATGTTCTTACAGTAGTAAATCCTTATTTTTTAAAAACAGTCGTTGAGATATCTTATTTATTGGTAATTTTAATTCTTAAATTTATAGAAACAATATTATTTACTTATTTTCACGTAAATATGAGATATTTTAATAAAAACTTAATTATCCGCAATTATTAGTAACAAAGTTGGTATTGCGCTGGTATCACCTCAGGTGTCAATAACATTTGGTACAGCAATTTAACTACACATAAATTAAAACCCTATTTCTGCATACGTTTAGTTAATTGCAGAATAATATGTTGTAGCGTGCTTTATGTTGTTCACATTTAGTATTGGTAAAATTCCTTTGACCTACAAATTTTATATTTCTCCATTTAAATTATCATACAGATCTAACGTTTTGTTTTCTTCCGTAGGTTGTTAACAAGGTGACCCACTTGGTTCAGCCATGTTTAGCTTCGCTATACACACATGGCGCTATCAAAAAATTAAATTCCAAATGAAATATACTGGGTGAAATGTTATAAAACACAATGATACAAAATCATATTTTCATGTAATAAAAATGCTTTCATTTTACATTTCCAAATTTCTTTCCCATAATTTTAACCCGTAATCAGGCAGGGGGCTTAGTAATTTAACCATACCTACTGTCTTAATAAATATGGCACGCTGTCGTTTGTGTTTACTGGTAATTCAACTTCTTTTTAAAATAGGCTTTGAAACGTTGGCTCTTATCATTTTAAGTTCTTTACAAGAAAATTGTGTCATTTCTATGTAAGTTAAGAAGAAAGAAAAGTTTTTAGGTATTTACGTGTTTTTAAGAAAATCCTAGTTGTGACAGCCATATTAAACAAAAAGGCGTACAAACATTACGGAGGTATATAATGTTTTTATTAGGAATTATTTTAAATAAATTAATTAAATAATAAAAAGGTTGTGGAAACCTGAAAACTTTATTTGACAATGACATAAGAGGCTTTGACAGATTTGACAATAACGCATCTGTCGTAGTTTCGTTGGCCTCGAACTCCAATTACTGGTATATACGCAACTATGCGTAATAGGAGAGGCCTACGTCCAGTAGTCGACTGATGATGATGAATTATCAAGAAAAAATACTTTTGCTTTCTATTTAAATTGTAATAAATAGTACTATCGACAACACACCTGTGAACACAGGCAAAGTGCCAAAAATATGTAAACAGAACTTTATTGCCTGGACATAAAGGTGTGTATACATATTTCTGGCACTTTGTCTGTATCCACAGCTGTGTTGTCGATTGTACGCGTAGCAAAAACTTATCTCTTATTATAAAAGGAGTTGTAGTTTTTGTATTTCCTTCCAGAATTACCAGTTAAATGTGTAATATTTTCAAATTACTTTGTATGTACAGCAAGAAGTGCACACATACAAGCGTCTCCGAGGCCTAATACTGCGCTCGCAGCTGATAGTTCTGCTTCAGAACAAGATCTACAACGAGAACGACCACGAAAATGCCAATATGACGTGGTCGAGCTTCAATGTGGACATGAATATGTTCCGGAAGGAGTACCCGCGGTACCCGTCTATCAACGACGTAAGTGACCATATATGGAGTGTATTTAAGATATACAGGGTGTAAGTCTAATACAGGCGAAACTCTTAACGGGTATTAGTTTTGGACATAACTACAGTTACGTAACTTTAACTTAAAATTACAGCACAAAATTATCCGTACTAAATAATTCAATGTAGAGCAACATACTATATAGTTAAACGCAGCAAATTTCAAAAGATGACATAACTGCCAAATAAATAATAACAAACGTTCGTAACTACATTGCTGCTCCAAAAATCTTTAAAAAAATCCTGTGGGGTCATAATTAAGTGTAACACGTAGTAGCAACGTATTCGTTATTCAGCACACATTGTTACATTTTTTTTTCGCACATTACACTGTGATACAAGCGTTTTATAACGTACTGATGAAAGAAGCATAACGGTGGACTGTAGATAAAAAAATGCTATGAAACATCTTTAACTATGTTAAATGCAATGGTGACCACGATAATTTGCTACATGGTCCATTATAAAAAGGCGTCAAATGCTTTGTAATAATATGATCTACTTTGAAGAAAACCTTATTATGATATTGTACACAGCTGCAGATATCGGATTGGGAGAAAACCTGCACGATAGACCTGCGGCCTTTCATGAATCCGTCCCCATATACGCTGCCTACCCGCGCGTCACTGCCGCGCCTCTTTCGGCTATTCCGAGCGTTAGGGCTGCGCCATCTACCCATAGTTAATGATGTCAACGAGGTGAGATCTCAACTACCAGAACCTTCATGAAGCTAACACAGTACACGCTGCGTACTCGTGCGTCACTGCCGCGTCTCTTCCGACTGTTCCGAACGCTAGGGCTGCGCCATCTACCCATAGTTAATGATGTCAACGAGGTGAGATCTCAACTACTAGACTCATCTTGCAACAAATGTTTTTGACTTTGACTTTGAACCCGACATTATCCATGCTGCCTACTCGCGCGTCGTCCGGCTATTCCGAGCGTTAGGGCTGCGCCATCTACCCATAGTCAATGATATCAACGAGGTGAGATCTCAACTACTAGACTCTTTATGAACCCGACATTGTCCACACTGCCTTCACGCGCGTCGTCCGGCTATTCAGAGCGTTAGGGCTGCGCCATCTACCCATAGTCAATGATGTCAACGAGGTGAGATCTCAACTACTAGACTCATCACTAACCCGACATTGTACACGCCAGAGTTGGGCGTAATCAATTCCTTTTGGAATTAATTACAGGGTTACATTCCAGTAATGACGATTCCTCAGTAATGAATTACTAGTATAATAAAAATTACTGTAATGCTGTACTATGGTTACGCCTGTAATCCATTCCTTTGGGATCGGTATTGTAATCAGCTACTGTAATATTGAATCCACCGCAATCAAGTACTTCTGTAATCTGCATTACTTACAAAGTAATTTTGTTACTATTACTCGAAGAAATTGTTTTTGATTTATATGTCATTCTAGTTGATATCTGACATCCTAGCAGTTTCATGAATGTTAAAAACGTATTCTGAAAATGTAGTATATTTTTAAGATCCAAAATGGCGGCAACTTTTTTTTGCAATCTTCATCATTATACTCGTTTTTGACTAATTCGCATACGTGGAATTCGATTTTCGGGTCCATTCTAAGATCCAAGATGGCGGCAACTTTTTTTAGCAATTTTCATCATTATACTCGTTTCCGACTAATTCGCATACGTGGAATCCGATTTTCGGGTCCATTCTAAGATCCAAGATGGCGGCAACTTTTTTAGCAATTTTCATCATTATACTCGTTTCCGACTAATTCGCATACGTGGAATCCGATTTTCGGGTCCATTCCAAGATCCAAGATGGCGGCAACTTTTTTTAGCAATTTTCATCATTATACTCGTTTCCGACTAATTCGCATACGTGGAATCCGATTTTCGGGTCCATTCTAAGATCCAAGATGGCGGCAACTTTTTTAGCAATTTTCATCATTATACTCGTTTCCGACTAATTCGCATCCGTGGAAGCCGATTTTCGGGTCCATTCTAAGATCCAAGATGGCGGAAACTTTTTTTAGCAATTTTCATCATTATACTCGTTTCCGACTAATTCGCATGCGTGGAATCCGATTTTCGGGTCCATTCTAAGATCCAAGATGGCGGCAACTTTTTTTTGCAATTTTCTTCATTATACTCGTTGCTGACTAATTCGCATACGTGGAATCCGATTTTCGGGTCCATTCTAAGATCCAAGATGGCGGCAACTTTTTTAGCAATTTTCATCATTATACTCGTTTCCGACTAATTCGCATCCGTGGAAGCCGATTTTCGGGTCCATTCTAAGATCCAAGATGGCGGCAACTTTTTTTAGCAATTTTCATCATTATACTCGTTTCCGTCTAATTCGCATACGTGGAATCCGATTTTCGGGTCCATTCTAAGATCCAAGATGGCGGAAACTTTTTTTAGCAATTTTCATCATTATACTCGTTTCCGACTAATTCGCATGCGTGGAATCCGATTTTCGGGTCCATTCTAAGATCCAAGATGGCGGCAACTTTTTTTTGCAATTTTCTTCATTATACTCGTTGCTGACTAATTCGCATACGTGGAATCCCATTTTCGGGTCCATTCTAAGATCCAAGATGGCGGCAACTTTTTTTAGCAATTTTCATCATTATACTCGTTTCCGACTAATTCGCATACGTGGAATCCGATTTTCGGGTCCATTCTAAGATCCAAGATGGCGGCAACTTTTTTAGCAATTTTCATCATTATACTCGTTTCCGACTAATTCGCTTCCGTGGAAGCCGATTTTCGGGTCCATTCTAAGATCCAAGATGGTGGCAACTTTTTTTAGCAATTTTCATCATTATACTCGTTTCCGTCTAATTCGCATACGTGGAATCCGATTTTCGGGTCCATTCTAAGATCCAAGATGGCGGAAACTTTTTTTAGCAATTTTCATCATTATACTCGTTTCCGACTAATTCGCATGCGTGGAATCCGATTTTCGGGTCCATTCTAAGATCCAAGATGGCGGCAAGTTTTTTTTGCAATTTTCTTCATTATACTCGTTGCTGACTAATTCCCATACGTGGAATCCCATTTTCGGGTCCATTCTAAGATCCAAGATGGCGGCAACTTTTTGATTGCAATTTTCATCTTTATACTCGTTTCTGACTAATTCGCATCCGTGAAATCCGATTTTCGGGTCCATTCTAAAATCAAAGATGGCGGCAACTTTTTTTTCCAACTTTCATCATTATACTCGTTTCTGACTAATTCGCATCCGTGGATTCCGACTTTTGTGGGTCCATTCTAAGATCTAAGATGGCGGCAACTTTTTTTGCAATTTTCGTCATTATACTCGTTTCTGACTAATTTACATCCGTGGAATCCGATTTTCGGGTCCATTCTAACATCCGAGATGGCGGTACAATGTTTTTCTTTTTTTGTAATTATTGACATTGTAGTCGTTCTTACATACACGAATTTATCGTCAATTTAAGATCTAGGATCTATGGACCTACCTAGTGAAAATAGAATATTTGGATTCCACGTGCGTGAATCAGTCAAAAACTAGTATGACAAAAATTGCTAAAAATTGTGTCGCCATCTTGAATCTTCAAATGAACCTAAATTCAGGTTCCACGTATGTGAATTAGTCGAAAACAAGTATAATGATGAAAATTGCGTAGGTACAAAATTCAATAACATGCAAAAAAAGACGCCGCCGTCTTGGATCTTACAATGGATTCTAAATTCGGGTCTCACGTATGTAAATTAGTCAAAAACGAGTACAATGACAAAAATGACAAAAAAAAAGAAAAAATTGTGCCGCCATCTTGGATCTTAAAATGGACCCCAAATTCGGGTTCCACCTATGTGTATTAGTCGAAAACGAGTACAATGACAAAAATGACAAAAAAAAAGAAAAAAATTGTGCCGCCATCTTGGATCTTAAAATGGTCCCTAAATTCGGGTTCCACGTATGGGTATTAGTCGAAAACGAGTACAATGACAAAAATGACAAAAAAAAAGAAAAAATATGTGCCGCCATCTTGGATCTTAAAATGAACCCTAAATTCGGGTTCCACGTATGTGTATTAGTCGAAAACGAGTATAATGACAAAAATGATAAAAAAAGAGAAGAAAATTGTGCCGCCATCTTGGATCTTAAAATGGACCCTAAATTCGGGTTCCACGTATGGGTATTAGTCGAAAACGAGTACAATGATAAAAATGACAAAAAAAAGAAAAAAAATGTGCCGCCATCTTGGATCTTAAAATGAACCCTAAATTCGGGTTCCACGTATGTGTATTAGTCGAAAACGAGTATAATGACAAAAATGATAAAAAAAGAGAAGAAAATTGTGCCGCCATCTTGGATCTTAAAATGGACCCTAAATTCGGGTTCCACGTATGTGTTTTATTCGAACACGAGTACAATGACAAAAATGACAAAAAAAAAGAAAATAATTGTGCCGCCATCTTGGATCTTAAAATGGACCCTAAATTCGGATTCCACGTATGTGAATTAGTCGAAATCGAGTATAATGACAAAAATTACAAAAATGTGTCGCCATCTTGGATCTAATGGACCCTACAGTCGGATTCCGACTGTATGTACCTGTATCATCATCATCATCATCATATCAGCCGAAAGACGTCCACTGCTGAACATAGGCCTCCCCCAAAGATTGCCACAATGACCGGTCCTGCGCCACCCGCATCCAGCGGACTCCTGCGACCTTCACCAGGTCATCGGTCCACCTTGTGGGGGGCCTACCCACGCTACGCTTTCCGGTACGCGGCCGCCACTCAAGAACCTTCCCGCCCCAACGGCCATCGGTTCTACGCGCAATGTGCCCCGCCCACTGCCACTTCAGTTTAGCGATTCGGAGTGAAAATAATATTAAAATTCGCACGTCCTAACATTAAAGTAATTAAAAAGTAATCTAGAAGTATGGTCAACGATTCCAGTAATTTTGAATCGACATGTTGATTCCAAAGTATTAGTAATGCTAATATGCTATAGATTATTACTGACTCCTTCATACGTCATTGTAATATTCCGTTTCACGACATTACATTACAAGTAATATGCTACCCATAAGTACATTACAAAGTAAAATCAAGTAATATTGTAATCGGGAATTGATTACGAAATGCCCAACTCTGGTACACGCTGCCTACTCGCACGTCACTAGCACAACTCTTCAACTGTTCCAAACTAACTACTTTGTCAGCCTCCGTAGCCTAGTTGTTAGTGACCCTGCCTATGAAGCTGGAGGTTCTGGGTTCGAATCGCGGCGAGGGCATTATTTGTGTATTTATTTATCACAAATATTTGTTCCTTGGTCATGGTTGTCTATGTATTTAAGTATCTATATGTATCTATCTATTATATATATCGTCGCCTGGTACCCACATCACAAGCCTTAATTGAGCTTACCGTGGGACTAGGTTGATTTGTGTAAGATGTCCCAAGATATTTATTTATTATTATTATTATTACTACTAAGTTTTCAAACGTGCGAGTGGCTATGTTATGTTTTAAAGTATTATGTGATTGTTTTCATCAAAACTTCCCACTTTGTTGCTTAGTATAAGGATGGAATTGGCTTTTACCTTTATAATATTTAAATATCTAAGCACCCTTATTGCAAGTGAGAAAGTGGGACGTTTTTACTAAATGGGTCACATATTTACCTGTATGGTAGCAATCTCTATAACATTGTTCTTGGGTATGCAAACATATTCCTTAGGTATCGGTTTTCGTATATTGGATAGACATTGGATTTATTTTATTGTCTCATTATCATATTTTGTCCATTTCCAGGTGGTGGGAATGGTGACTCGTAAAGACATTGCCAGGTACCGCGTCTGGAGGCATCACTTCAACATGGGAATGGAAGAGTTAGTACTCTCCAGTGAAATCTAATTATATTAGTGGAAATTGTGTTGAAGTATAAAAGACATGTAGGAAAATAATAAATAATTGGGATATACAACCTATTTGTGGATACACCATGTAAGTAATCACTTGCCTGTCTTTCAATAGAAAGATGTGTATCCTTTCGTCTGGCAAGCCCCCACTGCAGGAATGCCTATTTGGATTTTATTTAACTGACAGGAAGTTGAACTTTCAGCAACTTCAATGAAATTAATTGCCAGTTGAAGGGTTATAGAACTTCAGTAATTTGTGTAAGTTCTCACTCAATAAGTTTGCCCAAACTTGAATATTAAAAAAAAATGTTGCCATGAATAAAACTCCTGGAACAGTTATTGGAACAATTAAAACAAAGTTAATAAATTCTATCAAATGTTAGTTATGATTGTGGGTCCCAGATTCTACCTGCCAATTTTGATATTACTTCTAGTAGTCATATTACTAATAAATGATTATACTGATATAGGTAAAAAACTTAAGTAAGTCACCTGTTGTATGTAGTATTGATCTATTTAACTAGACAATACTTGTTTATAATGTGAACATAAACAAAACAAATGTGGATAGATGACAACCACATACAACAGGAGCTTTTCTTAACTTTTACACCTATAATGTTTTATGAGGATATTTTAAGATAATCAACTAATCATTATTAAGAATTACCAACAAGACAACAGGGTTCTTTTTGTAAAAATATTGCTCCTTTAGTACAGCGTTCACAAGAAAATTATATGAAAATTTGAGGCTTAATATAATATTCCATAATAGTTCCACATTTATAAAATTTTAGCATTACTCATTTATCAGTTTAAAATATCTTGTTAGGCTTATTCCATGTATGTATAAAAATAAGCCATATGGTTGTAAGCTGTGTAAAAAACAAAATTTAAGTCAGCTTTGGCAAGTCTCAACATAACATTATGCTTGCTAAGACTCAGCAAATTATGGAATCTTTCATTAAAATAAAATATTTGCTTTAATTAAATATTATTGGTCGGAGTGGTTTAGTAAAAACATCCCAATTTGTTGCTTGCCATAAGGGTGTTTAAACATTTCATTTGTATAAAGGTACAAGCCTATTCCATTCTTATGGTAAGTGGGACATTTTATTCAAATACATTTATTTTTATAAATGCATAGCTAGTATATTATCACAGTTCCATTGTAACATTTCCATAAGTATTTTATAAAATACTTATTGCTTGTTTTAAGCATGTTGTAATAAAATGTTATTGTTTATATTTGCATTACATAAGTATGTCAATGTGATAATAATTTGTAAGAAAATTATATGAAAACTTATGAATAAAATTTTTGATATTGTTTTATAGTCTTTATTTTCTTGTATTACATATTGGCACGTCATTAGTAGTATAAGAGTATAATATATGATTCACTAGTACAACACTCATTCCAATGAGTACAATATTGCCTTCAAGCCGCACATAGTTCATAATTAATAAACTTTGAAATCATCCCAAGTGACTAAAAAACCTGAGTCATTCCGTCAGTTGTTAACAAACAGCTCCCATCCAATTCCTGCCCACAAATTAATAAAAAGGATGACTGGCAATATAACCAAAATCAAGAGAATGTAGTTAACATATTCATCCATAGTAAACGTTGTCGGTGATTTACAAATCTCGTGCTCAGCGTGTAAATTTAAATGATATTAAACCGCAGTAAATGCTTTTTAAATACAAATCGCAGAATAGCACAAAATCTTTCATTAGCTACAAATTAATCTTATCGTGTTTGTCTTTCTGTCACTTTTGTTTTGTTTGACACTGACATTGACAGCCGACGACAGGAAAGTGATCGTTCAGTAAAAAAAAAAAACTGAATAACGTGTTGGACAATGAAGAACATGATTGACACATTTGAATTATTAGGTTTTTTTCATATTCGAAAGCATTTTTTTGGAATCATAAATCATGAGTAAAGTGATATTGGTCTGGAATCTAAATGCTTACATGCATTATGTCCACGTGACCAATGAAAACATCAAAACTTCTATCGTAAATTGTTTCTGAACGTACATTGTGAAAATGTCAAATGCAATGCAGTCTGTTCTAGGTATGTTTTTAGGCGCTACCCTTTCCTCAGATTTATCGTAAATGTAACTGTACAACGTTTCACTAATTATCGGTTCGTTCATTTCCGGTTACGGTTTTTAAAGTTCCGAACTACACTGTCTGTCAAATTTGGATAGCACAGAAATTTTTGTCCTTCATTTACGTACGTGGGTACTTATTTCAGTTATTCCAAGAGCTACAATTTTACTATTACCACGACATTGGTTTTGTTGATATAACTATCTGGTGTGACTTTTACAGAGCTCCATTCGTAACAGTCAGCGAACATGGCAGACTCCCAGGCCGACAATAACACTTGCGTAGTGTGTTTCAAGAATGTCTTGTACTACTCTATTGGCGAGTGCGACCACCCCGTATGTTTCGAGTGTTCCACTCGTATGCGAGTGTTGTGCTTGCAGAACGAATGTCCCATCTGTCGACAAGACCTGG